>CADDIJ020001375.1:0-30271 GCA_902809745.2 Tetradesmus lagerheimii | reverse complement strand
CCAGTCGTGGCTAGCTGCTTCACAGAGAGGTACATTGCAACTGGTATTACGGTTGATAATTTAGCAGTGCTGCAGGTGTGTGAATCCGCGTTGGGTCATTGAGTCGCACACATCCGTCGCATGAACTGGCACCGAACCGTCACTGCATTCTACTGCTTTTCATATCAATGTACGCATCAATGAATTCAGCTCTCATAGCTACAACCCCAGCAGTGTCCATGCATCGGACCGGTGCAGGCCAAGAGTCGTGCCGAGTAACGAGTGTCATAGCAGCACAGCAACATCTGGCTGTCAAACACCACAGATGGCAACAAGAAGCAACATCAGAAGCTTGATCAACACTGCAGCATGTGTGATCGTGCTTGCAGTGAACAGTGACTCATGATACTGCTGCTGCTCATGCACACAGGCAGCATCGCATGCTGCGGTTTTTGCACATGGTCACCCTCAGCACTTGCGAGTGGTGCCTCGATGCCTGCAGGTGTGCGGCACAGGAGAGCGGCATACCTAATCAGGCCACACAGCTATCAACTTGGCTGAAAGCAAGTTTCTGGCAGGCATCACTTGTATAGACAGCTTGCAACAGCAAGTCAGCTAGCACCAGCAGCTGTGTCAGCTCACCTGGCTGCAGGCAGCGGCCAAACAGGAGCCTGAAGGCACAGCGCACCGCGGAGAAGGCGTTGTTGGCGCTTGCGACCCTGCCTCCAGACAGCCGCTCCATTGCCAGCAGCCTGCGCGGTGTCAGGTGAGAGCATCTGTTTGGTGACAGGTTGTTGAAGCAGGGCTGGTCAGCAGCAAGTCCACAGTGCAGCTCAAGCGACAGAGCTGAAGCCCAACAGTCATCACTGCAGGCCGCATACACACCTGTCTGTGACAATGTCAGCCCCAATGAGCAGTGAATCATTGTGCGGAGAAAGCAGCTGCAGCAAGGCCTGCAGATGCAGTGGCAGGTTCCTGTTCTCTGTGTTGTCCAGGTAGGCTGCGTTGGCAGCACTGTGCAGCCTGAACTCCTGCAGCTTGGCCTTCAGCTGCTTTGGACTTAGCTTGACCCGGCTGCTGCTGCTGCTGCCACTGCCGCTTGCTGCCATCAGGTGGCGCCACAACAGCATGCCGAACCCACAGGAAGCACGAGCCTGCTGCTTGGCCAGGGTGGCATTGAGGCGCATGCTGCTGCCACGCACACGGGGAGTGGTGAGCACCTGCACAGCAGACACAGCAGAGCAGCCAGGTCACATATCTGCTTGCAGGACACTGTTGCCTGTTCAAGCGACTGCTTGGTCTTAGCAGTACAGCCGCTGCCCAGTGTTGCATAGTAAAGTGCAGCATACAGATGATGGCATTTCACAGCGCGCACATGCCGCTGCTACACCAACCGCCAGCCCCAATAATCAGTTTTGTGGAACGGGAGCCACAGGAGCTATAGGTTGCTCACCAGCCTTGCGCGATGGCACATTTCACACACAATAATTTCAACATGCAGCAGCCTCACGCCTCACTGCATCAAACCTGTCCAGTATCTCCTGTTCCGTGTTTTGATTGAAAATGTTGTAGTCATGTGAGGCATAGCAACAGACTGGGCACAGGTTGGTGAGCAACTTGTTCCCTAGCAAGGAAGGCTGATGAAGTGGTTGGGCTGCACAACCACTACACAAATACTAGATGGGGTGATGTGTGCTGCTGAACAAGGCTTTCCTCAGTTCACTCACACCCCAACCACACCTCTCATCACAACCAACAAGGCATCACCTTGACCACATGCGTGTAGTGGCACCTACACCTTCATGCTGGGCTCCCACGTCACCGCCTGCCGCTGCTGGCTGTGCAGCTGATGAGACAGTTGTGCCCAACTGCTGCCTGTGCTTCTGCTGCTGCAGAAGATCAGGCAGGTAATAATCATCGCTGGTGTCACTCAGGGTCCTGGCCTGCCTCCCTGGCCTGACAGCCACTTCAACTTCCTCCTGCTGAACAAGCCTTGCTGGCAGGCCAGGCTGGCCCAATCGCTGCTTCTTGGTGCTGCTGTACTGAGCTGATGGAGAGACCGGGGGCTGCATGTTGACACCTGGCGCAGCTAAAGTTGGGGCCGGGGCTGTAACAGCACCGCCTACCCCTAGTGCTGCAGGCAGTCCCAGCCCAGCCACAGGCAGTGCTGCTGGCTGCCCAGCAATGCCCTGAAGCAAGCCCTGGATCTGTGCCAGTTGCTGCAAAGGCGAAGCCTGAACCGGCTGCCCTAGCAGCTGCTGCAGCAGTGAAGGTGGGTGTGATGCTGCAGGCTGCAGTAACTGAAGCAACATAGGAAGCTGCACTCCCAGCGGCTGTTGTGAGGGTTGCAGTAGCTGCTGCATTGTCTGCAGCTGCCCCAGCGTACCACCCAGAGGTGTTGGCTGGCCCAGCAGTTGTTGCAACAGAGCTGGTTGACCTTAGGCAGCACCTGCAGGTGCCACTGCACTGCCCTGCAACTGCAGCAACTGATCCAGCAACGTCATGGGCTGCTGCTGTGCTGTTGCTGGCTGCAGGGACACAGCAGCTTCAGGAGCTGCTCTTAGGCCCTGCTGCTGCAGCTGTGTGGGTGCAGCATCCTCGCCCAGGTCATCGCTGTCAGCTGACTCATCAAGGCATAGCTGTTGAGCTGGTGCTGGCCTCCTTGGCCACAGGCGTGAGCTGGTGGTGCCTGTGAACGTAACAGCCAGGTTTCACCCCTTAGGGCGGAGCACGCACAGACACTTGCGTGTTTTTAGTATGGATGTACAAACGCCACAAAACTCGACCTCCCCTCCCACTGATCCCTGGTTATGCCCCGAAATAAATACGCGAACCCTGCTGCCCTGTCCACGGGTACGCGACACCACGCATCTCCCTCCGGAAGATTTGGAATCTTCCTACGGGTACTAGTACCACTTCGTTCAAGTGACATGCTTGTGCAATCACCTCTATCAATGACGATCGGCCTTTCTGCACTGTGTTCACTGCCGAGTGCCTAGTCGGAGCAAGCACACGCGGGGCGCCCATCGTGATCATTACGCGCTACAACGTCATCACGCCGCCAAGCAACAACTTTACGTCAATACAAAAACTGCAAACAAACGCTGCCGTCTCACACAATACACGCAGTTCCTGCTTGTAGTTGCACATGCTGCACACGCGTGCTGTCGTAGCTGTATAGCATTGACAAACGCACACACAACATCACGACAAGCAGAGCGCCATCAGAGAATTCCTTACAGCAAAGCAATGGACGAGAGGGACTAGATTTATACAAGCAACGCATGACCGGCATGTTAAACCAACACCCAGAGCTGTTTTTCAAGATCTGGAGGGAGAGCAAAACATTGGTCAACTGAGCTGTGACCACGCGCTGTAACCAATCTGCAACCTGCAACCTGCTTTGTTCAGCCAGCTTTGCTTGTGCTCAGAACTGTTGTTCCAACGACAATCGGTCACCCTTAACGTGACCTACATATGCTCAAACAACCAGCTTATACCTGTCAAGCTGAAATAGGCATGCCCTGTTGGCAGTCCCTGCTGGTCTAGCCTCCACAAAGTGCATCATCATCATCATCATCATCATCATCATCATCATCATCATCATCATCATCATCATCATCATCATCATCATCATCATCATCATCATCATCATGTTACCCATTCAAGCCACAGCATCAACGCCATCGACCCCGCGCCCCTCTGGAGCGGAAAGAGAAGGGAGCACTGCTCCATAGTGTGTGCAGCATATTGCGTACATCCCAAGCTTGGACAAGATACTCAGCAATACTCCTAGATATCACTCGACACACACCCCTACTACCCCAAATATCATCAGAAACAAAACGCAACAACTTGGTGGATGCATCAGTGGATGCATCTAGCCTCCACAAACTGCAGTCCCATCATCTTCATCATGTTACCCATTCAAGTCATAGCATCAACGCCATCGGCAGTCCCACTGATTGTTCTTTACTTGCCACAGCTGCAGCACTACAAGCGCAGCACTGCCAGGGCCTGGAGAAGCATCTAGCAAGTTGCCACAGCGCACAAGCAGCCAGTAGTCTCCTGGCTTTGCATGCGGCTCCAGAATTGACAGCGCATGGCGCTCTTGCTGCTGCTCTGTTGTGTTGTTGTTGCTGCTGCTGTTGTTCCATTGGCTGACGAATGCACTGTGGAGAGCAAGTAGCCGCATGCAGCACGCCATTGAGTAGGCTTCTGGTGGACTCCACCACCTGGTAGGCTCCGAGCATTCTGTTTGCTGCTGCTTTCATGCTCAACGCCACTGCCGATGATGAAACTGTTGCTGGCGTCGCTACGGGTCCTGCTACTGCTGCTGCTCTGTGCACTGCCATTTGTGCTGGTGCTTGGCGTAGGCCCTGCTGGATATGAAGAGTGATCAGCTGTTGCACTGCTGCTGACATTTCTTGTCCTTTCTAGCCTGGTCCTAGGTTGCTGCAGCTTTAAACGCTGCTGCTGAGCTGCTGCAAAAGCGGGAGTGGCAGCAGATGGACTGTGCAAGATCCTGCCTGCTGCTGCAAGCACTGCAGCACGCCTTGGCATGGTTTAGGCAGCCTGCTTGTGCCCACAGCGCTGCTGCGAGGCAGCACGCCATTACACATGGGTGCTTTGCCTCTCAGGCTGAAACTGGCAGCACTGCAGCACTATGACTGCTTCAGGCAAGTACAGTCGTCGCTGTGATCTAGCACGTAAGGCTTTGCTCGTTGTAGAGACAGATGTTGCGTTTGACCAAAGGCATTCCAAGGCGAGTGGAAAGGTCGACACCTGTTCTTGCAAGCAATCCAGCAGCGCCAGTCTCGGAGCATGTAAAGAAGCTCGACCTATCTTGGACAAATAGTGCTAAAAGCAAGCCTATGACATGATCAAGCAACGTTGGCACTCCTGAGGCTTTGGTACATCCAACTGCAGCAGGTACAAACAGATCCCAGAATTCAGACAGTACACCATACTGTGCACACAAGCAGCAATCTTGACATGGCAACCAGCTGCATGAGGCAGGTACAGCAAGACAGAGCTGCCAGTCCCACTGTCCTGGTTTGCTTGCATGCCAGCTGCCCTGCAGGCCACATACCTGCTTTCAGCGCCGGCTCCGAAGTGCTAGTAAACTTCCCTCCAGAAATCAGCGTGATCACGCAAGATGAATATGTCTAAGACAGTGTGTGTGTTGGCAGTTCCCAACGAACTGTATTCATTCAAGCCAGCTGCACACGCGCAGCAGCTGCCTGTGGTACTGAAAGGCTGATCCGCAGTAAACAGAAGAAACCAGCTAGTTGATTTTCAGCCCCCCCTGGTAATAAAAAACAGTAGAAACCGCAGCGATATGCAAGCATACAGCGCACACAGCTTAACCGAGCACAGCAGCAGCAGCACAGTAACCAACACAGCAGCACTGCAGGGCCTGATCAGCCAGCAAGGGACGCCTTGGGTAGATTACAGCTTCGCTAAGATTATGTGCAGGCAGCAGCACCCCAGAGCAGCAGAAAACAACAGAAAACAGCAGCTGTAGATTCGAGGCGTAACACCCGTTTGGAAGCCCTTTTCTCACCGCACACATCACCATATACAATAACTCAAATTGATTTAGATTCGGTATTTCTTTTCCTACTTATATATGTATGCCGCAGGCCCCTGTGGTTTGTACCTGTCGGACCCCCATACACGTGCACTGTTGACCTGGTTACCGCCTCAATTCAAACTCCGCTGCGCTGCAGTGCCAAACTGTGACCGTAGGCAACCTAGCGGCCAGCACGACACGACCAAACCAAGGCACTCAGCATGAGCGCCTGCATATGACACGCAGCGACAGCATATCATCACCATGTTGATGCAGAACCTGCTGCTTTCATGCAATCACATCGCCAGCGCACAGTACTTCTTAGCAGCTGCCTCAAGCAGCACTGACGCCCTCCTGCAAGGCTCTAGCCAAGCACTGCTGCATCACTCATCCATGTAAGGCACATCTGAGCACTACATGTTTGCTTCATCCAGCGTCGCTGTCATCCTCTGCTGTCTCAGACATCTGCAGGTGCCGTGCGCCACACAAATCTAAACTGTTCAAAAACTGCTGCATCAGTTGCTTGTCACAAGTGGGTGAGTCCCACGATGTGTCAGGCAAAACAACACTGCCTTTGAGAACCCATCCGTGGACCTCTGCATTCTGGATCGCAAGGGCAGCATGGAAGCCACATAGGCGATGCGATGGGCGAGCTAGGCCTGGCAGCTTGAGGTTGCCGCCGTGGATGTCTTGCCATTGCATGCCCTTGCCAGCGTTGCCAGAGATGTACTGCTGCATTGGGTCTTCCAGAAAGGGAGGGTACAGAACATGGACCTGCAGCAGCAGAATTGCATGGGCAGGGGTGTTCCCAAGCTCAGCTCTTGCCTTGGTCGTCTAGGTGTTGCTGTGGTGTGGGCTGCTGGAACCTTGGCATGGGATACCAGAAGGGGCATTCATCTTGCAACCCGACACATCCTGTAACGTAGCTGGTGCACGGCTGCTAGGTAATGCTGAAAGTACTCGACTGTTTTAGACACTGCATGCAGGCAGCTCCTTAGCACACATGGGCAGTAAGACTTCACCACAAGGGCTAGTGCCACTCAACCACCTTGTAGTCATCAGGGCCATCTGGAAGCACAATCCACTGCCACTTGTCAAAGGCCCTCTCAAGCTGCGACTGCATGATGATGATGTTGGAGGGATCATGGAGCGTAACACCAACCTTGGCCTGCAAACAGCAGATGCAGGGCAGTCACACATTTTCACACGGGTGAATGATGCCAAAAGCAAAGCCACCTGCATGGAATACATCATGCTCCTCAAACCCGGCTCCAGTGTCAACTGACAATTGCCAAAATGCTCAGTCAACACACGTTTGAGCCTTGCTTGAACGCCAACTGCGTTGACCCATGTTTGTTGGCAGGCAGTTACTCACCAGCCAGCTCTTGGGCCACTGCTGCCTGTAAATGTGCCCTGCCACCAACTCCCTCGCACTGCACTCCATGCCTGTGACCATACATGTGTATGCTGCGTAGGAGCTGGAGCCATAGTAAAACACGAAGGCCCCGTCACGATAGCGTTTAAGCTCCTTGCTGCTGGCGATAGACGACGTTGGGTGAAAAAGGTCCAAAATAAGCCCTTGGTAGTTCTGCTGCTGCTCAGTTAGCAGCTGCTGCTGCTGCTGCTGCTTAAGAATCTCCAGCTGCTCGAAGACCTTCGAAAGCCCGACTGCATCAACTGCATGATGCATCAAAGAAACATCTGCAAGGAGTAAGTGTCTCTTAATGCATGTTAGGATATATAGCAAAGCTGCGCCAGAAACACTCTTCAAGTACGGCTGCTTGGAAAGGCTTGATCCGCAACAGATCAAGGCAGCACACAATCCGGGTCAGGCATGGTGTATATTGTACTTCAAATAAGTAGCGGTGTTGTATACATTTAAACACAAGCTACTGCTGCCTTTCATAACGCAGAATGCTCATCAACATCAACCTTCGCCCAGCGAATGTAGTGCATGCAGCATTCGGGACTGGCAGATGGTAGCACATGTGGTGTGCCTGACAACCAGGACTACTGTTTCATGGGGTTGCACGGCTGCTCCACACACAGCACAAGCATTGCTGGTTTGGCAGGCTTGCCAAAAGCACCAGTGTAAGCACATGCACGACTCACCTGCTGCTGCTGCTGCTGCTGCTGCTGTGGGGACGAGAGAAGAAGCCATGGCCAGTTAGGAAGTCGTGAAGAGAACATGCAAGGACACGCGGGCAGGGCTGTGATCAGCAAAAGGCCAAACAAGGACTTTCGCAGCATGCAAGCACAGTGGCACGCAGCGCACATGAGCACGCAGAATGGTGTCGCAGGGACTGCCTGGTATTTCAACACTTTTCAAGCATGCTGCACGGCACTGCTTTACAAGCACAATGTGAAATATGCTCTAGCAGAGCGCTGCTTGGTGGGCACGCACAGCATGTAATCACTCAGCTGGCACAATCAGTAAATTCATATACTAGTCCATGCTGCTTTGGCAGTTCGACGGCAGAAATCCCCTCCATGGGACCAGCAAGTAGTCCAGCAGAAGAGTTTGCAGCAGCTGCTGGCATGCACCGCAGGCGGCCGCTGTGTACTTACATTCAACCAATGAATGCAACTCCAACGCTTACCTGGTGCTGTTGTTGTAAAGCACAGGCCACCAAGGAATGGCAGCCAATGGCGCATGCATAGAGCAAGGCAGGGCAGGGCAGAGCAGGGCAGCACAGGCCAACAATGGTGTTGTCTGCAATGAGCAATACCGAGTGCATGCAGCACTGTAAATATGCAATAGCAAAGAGCTGCTTGGTGGGCACGCGCAGCATGTGATAATAACACAGCTTGCTTCATCAATAGATTCATAAACCAATCCGTGCTGCTGTGGCAATTCAGAATGCAGCCACCCTTTCCATGGCACCAGCAAGTAGTCCCGCAGAAAAGTTTGCAGCAACTGCTGGCATGCGCCACAGGCCGCTACTTCATGCTAACATGCCACCAATGCATGCAATTCCAACGCTCACCTGATACTGTTGTGGTAAAGCACGGGCCACCAAGGAACGGCAGTTGATAGTGCATGCACGGGAGCAGGGCAGGGCAGCATGTGCAGCACAGGTCAACATCAGTGTTGTATGCAACGAGCATTACTGTATGCATGGATTCAGGAGTGCAGAATGATAATGTGGCACTCTTGTGTTGTCGTTTGGCAGCGCAGAGTGCACACACATATCAGCCTGTGCGCAGTGTGTGTGGCACTCTCTTGCATGCAACAAGTGGAGTGCAGAGTGTTGCAGCAAGTTGCTGCAACAAAGCTGGCTGCAGCTGAAGCCTTCACATGGATCTGAACCGCAGATGCCCCACCGATTCTAATCAATTGCAGACAAGCATGATGGTAGCTACCAAGTAGCAACAGGTGGTGCCGCATGCAGTGCTCTAAATAAGCAGGAATGCTGGGGCATGGGCTTTAGCGGCTGCTTCACAAACAATTGCAAGGAACAATGGTTTGGCAGCCTTGCAAGCACATGCATAACTCACCTGCCGCTGCAGCTTTGGTACAAGAGACAAAGTCAGGGGGGAGTCGTGAAGAGCACATGCAATGACACGCGGGCAGGGCGATGTTCAGCAAGAGGTCAAACAAAGAAGCTTGCAACATAATAGCACGGTGGCACGCAGCAAACATGAGCATGCAGGATGGTGCTGTAATGCAGGATGGTGTTGCAGGGCCTGCCTGGTATTGTGAAAGTGCCTCAAGCATGCCTCACGACAATGCTTCTTCAGCAGTGCTGTAAATACGCAATAGCAAAGAGCTGCTTGGTGGGCACGCGCAGCATGTGATAATAACACAGCTTGCTTCATCAATAGATTCATAAACTAATCCGTGCTGCTGTGGCAATTCAGAATGCAGCAACCCTTTCCATGGCACCAGCAAGTAGTCCTGCGGAAGCGTTTGCAGCAACTGCTGGCAGGTACCACAGGCGGCCGCTGCATGCTCACAATCCACCAATGCGTGCAACTCCAAGGCTCACCTGGTGCTGCTGTGGTGAAGCACAGGCCGCCAAGGAATGGCAGATGATGGCACATGTACATGGGCAGAAGCAGGACAGAGCAGGGCAGCACAGGTGAACATCAGTGTTGTACGCAATGAGCATACTATTGCATACAACATTCTGGAGTGCACGAACCACTGCCTGAGACATGCAGACTGTGCTTCAATGCCTTGTCGTCTAGAGGCAACAGCTGCTTGAACCTCCGCATTTTCTGAATGTTGCTTCAGCAACTAAAACTACCATACCCATGTACAAGCTTGCCCATTACCAAAAACACCTCACAGCACGCTTCAATCTGCTGCTCACTGAAGGAGCTGCAAACAGTAGCTGACATGCTGGTGGGGCAGGACATGCAAGAGTTGCACAACCAATAGCAAGGGTCACAGTCACAGCCATTGTCCTGCATGCACACATGCTTTCGCCTTTATGTTCTCAGCATGCAGGCGGCCCCCTGTGAGCCTGACACCCAATGCGCATGACTACTGACGCTGCTTGTCTGGAAGGTTGCAGGACTGCTGCTGCATTTTCTGGCCTGACAAAGTTGACCAAGCAGGAGTGTGCAGCTGCGGGACATGTCATGCACTGCCGGCTGTAAACAGCATCATCCAGCAAGTTGCTGAAGGCCTGACCGACAGTCGCGGGTGAAACCGTGCACCCCCTTGCACGCACACGCTGTTTCCCCTGTCGGCTCACCTGCCGGCTCCCCGGTCACTCGTATTGCTGACTCCTGTGTGGTGCCACGCCCATCCAGAAACTCTGCAGTGAACATGTAGCCAGTGCTGCTGTCATAGTCAACGACCACGCCGTTGAGCTCGAGCGGGCTGGGCTCAAGCTTAAGCTTGCGAGCAAGCCTGGGTATATGGATGCCTTGTCCACGCTGGAACGGAAAGGGTGGTCCATCAGGCCCCTGGAACAACAGCACAGACATCCTGCTGCTGCTGCTGCTATGTGCCCCGGCTGCTGCTGCTGCTGCTGCGGCTGCTACGTACACCGCGGCCACGTAATAAGCACAGGATGTCCTAAATCTGCTGCTGCGGCAAACCTCTGCTGTGTGGTGATGTGTTTCTGCACTGCAGGAAGAACAAGCCCATGTTCAGGGGCCACCCCACAGTGTGCGCTCCTATGTTGCCTGACAACCCACAGGCCCGAGCCTACAAGCTTATCTACCAGGTCGACAAATGGTGCCTCAACTCGGGCGCTGCTGACCCTGTTGGGTGCCAGTGGGTCGTTGCTGCTTAACGTTCGACTGGTGAACGGTGTTCAATGTGTATAATCCCGAGGTTTGTTTGTAGGTTCTTCTTTGTTCCAGATTCGCTTCCTGAACCCCTCGCACACGAGAGGCTAGCTAGGCCCCAGCACACTCTTTTCCTGCTCAGCTTGTCCACTCAGTACTGAGTCTGCTAGTGGACTCCACTGCCAGTAAGTGAAGGCTGTAGCCTGCAGCATGAAGCGGCCAGGATGGGGATTCCTAATACAACAAAACCTCTCTTGTTGATTGGTCTGTTTGAAATTTCAAACCCGCCCTAACAACCAGGCAATTTGTGCAAAGCCTTGTTTGAAAACATGTGCCGCGCCGTCCGGAATTGCATGGCAACAAGCCAGGTGCACAGCCTGCCCTAGTAATGCTGAGCAAAACTACTGCTAGTGCGCGCTGCACAACGACTGTGACAGCCCTCAGGCGCCCACGCTGTGCGATGTGCAGCTCCAGCTGACTGTAGTAGTAGCGTATACATTGCAACAACAGGAGGAAAGTCGATCAGCCAGCAGGCATCATCACGGCTGTACTTCTCCTACTACCACAACAACAAAACAAAGCGTGCACCCAGACTACAGACAGCACACCACGTCAGAGCGTGAGCAGAGTGCGCTCAGGGGCCTGCTGGCAGCTCATGGCCTCCTGCCCGCAAACATCCTTGAGCAGCACAAATGGAAGGCCTTCCAGCGTAACAGCAGCACTAGCACTGCTAGCACTGCAGCAGCAGTGTTCAGCAAGGGAGGGTGCTGGTACAGCACTGCCAGTGTGCTCAACCAGTACTGCTCTGTTTCAGTAGGCAACAGCAACAGCCGCCGACCAACTGCTGCTGCTGCTGCAGCTGCTGCTGCTAAGGCACAGGAGAGTAGTAGGCATGCAATGGTACTGCAGGCCCTGCGGACGGCACATGAGCTGCAGGTATGGTGCTGACTCTCCTAGGCTTTGCACCAGTTGTTAGTGGCAGTAGTTTACATCTGACCTGATACAACATGGCCGGATCATAAGTGGACATGGCCCTCTGTATACCAGCTTGTTTCAGCTGGCCTGGTTGCGCTTCTGATTCTTTAGCCTGCGACGAGCCACAAACTGTGTGGGCATGGAGCAGCCCAGCAGCTGTGTCTGTGTAAACAGGAAGCAGATGTTGAGCGCTGCTGACCTGTCGCGGTTGAGGAACTTGCTGCACTCTGGGCAGAAGAGCAACCCCCTCAGGTAGGCGCCAGCCTTTGGCACCGTGACAGGTCTCCACCTGAATCGTGGCTGTGAGCTGTGATGGGCAGGGCCAGTACCAGCAGCGTCCGTGTCTGGTGCTGGTGCCAACTGCAGCCGCACGCTCTGCCAGCAAGCCTCCACATCTCCATGACAGTGACAACACTGCTTTGAGGTGCGGCACTCGTTCTGCTTCTCCGCAATTGCACCAGAGCTCCGCAGGCGCAGTGCGGCTTTGTAGGCAGCAGTTGTGGGTGTGGCGGGCTTGCCGGTACCAGAGGGGCTCAGCGTGGCGGCACCATAGGCGATGGCCAGGCGCTTGTTGGGTTCGGCAGCCGACACGTCCCGCTCCAAGCCTGAGAAGAAGCGGTCCACCACTCCTCAGCCACGCTGTTGTACGCCGCAATGTGCTGGGTCAGCTGCTACATTGAGCTGCTGCGCAGCGCTCTGCCCTGCTGGTTCATCTGTTTCCAGGCGCCGCCAATCAGGTCCTTGTCCCAGCGCCGCTCCTTAGCCTGCGCCTGCGCCAGTCCAGACTCCAGGCGATAGCGCTTGCGGGGCAGCGTCCACTCCAGTGTTCGGGTGCCCTGCACCTGGGTCGCGGCGTGCACGATCGTGCACCTGCCAGGGTCGATGCCCACGACAGCCAAGTCGTGGGGAGGAGGCAGTGGAGTGGTGGCAGCCGTGGTCCCTTTGCTTCTGCTGCTGCTGGTGACTGCTGCTGTTGCTGCTGCCGCTACAGTTTTGTTGCCCTTCTTTGACACCGGCATTGTGTCTGCGAACACAAAGCTGGCTGCGACACCATCTGTTGACAAGGAGCCCCACCACTGCAGCTTCCCCTTCTGCTTAGCAGGGCAGGGGGGCTCAAACATGCCTGCTACCTGATGAAGCACGCCCTCCCAGTCTGTGGCCTCGCCCTGCTTTGCCATCAGGTGCTCTGGCACCAGGCGCATGCCGCTCAGTACGTGCAGCAGCGTGGTGCAGTCGAGCTGCACATGCTGGCGCCGCACACTGAAGACAGGGCAAAGCCGCACAACCTTTCCACCCAATGCCTCCCTGCGACGCTGCAGCCAGGCCAGAAACAGCAGCATCTGCTGCTGGGTGTGCTTGGCATATGACTCCGTCAGCTTGGCGCCTGCATCAGGCAGCCCCAGCCGCCGCCTGACCTCAGTCACAAACTCCACAGCCGCTGCATGCATCTTGTTCTCCATGGCATAGTCTGCCCCTGTCTTGATCGCCTGCACCAGGTCCACGATGCTCGCATCATCGCTCCTGGCCACTTGTTCCTGCTTATGACACCATCGCCAGGCACGGCACAGTCGCTTGAGGCGGGGTACGAGCGGCACCCACCAGATCGTTTTGTCTACCGTCGGTTAACCCACTGTGAAATTGTATAATGCGCACAACAGCATTGATGCAGTTGCGGGGCAATTGAAATTGTGTAAATAAATCACTTACGCATCTAATACAATTGCGCAGACGGTCCGAGAGGCACAGAAAGCCGGACCGTCTGCGCAATTGTATTAGATGCGTAAGTGATTTATTTACACAATTTCAATTGCCCCGCAACTGCATCAATGCTGTTGTGCGCATTATACAATTTCACAGTGGGTTAACCGACGGTAGACAAAACGATCCACCAGGTGATCACCGGGTGCTCAACCTCTGCCAAACTGTATAAGGAAGTTATTTTCAGATGTTACATTCACGTTGCAGCTTGTAACATCACAACTCACAGAGCCTCTTCCTTATCTCACTGAAGGAGAAGTACATGTTGAAGCATGATCAGCCATGGTGGCAGGGGCCCCAATCTAGCCATGTGAGTGTTGCATCTGCTGCATTATGCTTGCAATGATATGAAAAATGCAAACCTTTACAAAGTGACTTTGCTGGAGGTCTCAGACACGAGTTGTGGCACCTTTGAGACACTGGTGTGTAAACACTGCTGCCTACGATGCCTTCAAGGCCCGGAAGTCGGAAGTCCTCAGCCTCAGGTGTAAGCCTTGCAAGTTGCACTGCAACAGATCGGCAGGCCTTGCACTGACATTGCCGAGCCATTCTGTGGGCCGCACTCCCCGGAGGCGCAAGCCGCTTGCAATTGGAGTGACTCTGCTTACTTGCTCCTCTGCTAGTAGCAGGACCGTGCAAGTCACAGAGCTGCTGCCAACATGATTGAATTGTTGCCGGGCGCCAAACAGCTGCCTGACCTGCAACTGCCAGCCGCAACTTTCGCAATCAGCGCCTGCACCATCACCGCATTGCTGACTTACTGTTCCGCAACCAACCCATCTCCTTCAACAGCTGCAATTGACGGCTCTGTTCCTGCCGCCGCCAGTGCTGCTGCTACTTTGGCTTGCGCTGCTGCCGCCACCGCTGCCGCCACTGCTGTGGGCGCCCACGTATCTGGCGCATCTAGATACGCCTGCGTCACATCCACCCCTGGCACTGTGTTGTCATCTGGGGTCCAAGCCAGCGGGAACGGCTGGCCCGTCTGCCTGTATGACGCTGCATAAATGGCATGCCAGTGGCTGCCTGGGATTTGGCCCTTTGCTGGCTGAGGGAAGAACCAAGTGCGGTTCAGGCCTGCATACACCATTAGGCATGCAGGCAGGTAGGCAAACAGAGCATTGGTAGTTATGCATAAGTGCTATTGAGCATACTATACTACAAAGCACTGCACACCATGACGGAAGTCACCAGGTGCAGCCGCATCGTATGTTGAGCAAATGTTGTGACCTGTGATGAGTAGCAGTCAGATAGGGCTGCAACATCATGATGCGCATGGGCACTCATGTTGCAGTGCACAGGTTGGCTGCAGGCAACTGCTGCTAGAAGTCCGAGTGACATTGCAGTGCATCAATCAGCTGGATTTCTGGAGCAGGCACCAGCGCCGCTGCCCACCTGCTGTGGTGTACTCGCATGCTCCTGTACATGTCGCCAGCAATGCAACAGCGCAGCACGAAGCACATACAAGTTGAACGCGGCGCGGCGCCTTAGTAAGACGACGACAAGTGACAGTTCTTGATGTACATATACAGAACAAACAGAATCCCAGCTGCAATGCTTGTTTCGTGACCAGAGTTCCTTTTTATGAGCTACGGCATATGAGGTGCGGCTGAAGCGTCGGGTCCTTGCTGCGGTCAGCGGCTGCAACTTCACACTAACGTCAACGGCCATCAGCAATGCAGACGCTGCTGCTCTGCACCTGTGAATGACCAGCCGCTGCCGTCATACACCTCCACCCAGTTGTGGTTGTTGAATCGCTCGTTGGGGCTGTCTCTGCGGTCCTTCACCCAGATAGGAGTGCCTGCAGGACACCTCGCAGGAAATCACAGTGAACAGTGCGGTGATATGAAGCTTCTACACAGCGCAGGGAGCTTGGCAGATGAAACGTGACCCCCATGCGCAAAACCACAGGCCAGCTGCAGGACATGCCTTTGTTCCTTGCAGGACTTGCAATTTGGCAAACAGGGTGATAAGGCCGCAGTCAGATCTGCCATCAGCTGGGCATCAGATCGGAATGCACCTGCTACACGAGCTGGGATGCCCACCGCCCTGCAGGCATCTGCCAGGAAGATGGACAGCCCCGTGCATGACGCATATCCTGCTGCGAGCGTCTGCCCTGGTGACATGATCTCAGGGGACTTGTCAGGCACAAAGTGCAGGCCCCAGATCTTCCAGATGTCCCTGCAGGAAATGTGACAGTGAGGAAATCAAGCAGCACTTCTGAGTGTAACTCTTGGGGGTGGGGGAGCACAGCTGCAGGTGTGGAGGTGGCTCTGTCGCGTGAGACAGTGTCATTACCAAGCAAGGCGTGCTGCGAGTCCACCTGGCAGGGTCCCAGGACACTCTGAACGCCTTCATATGATGTGAAGTACTGTTTTCTGGCACATGTTCTGCCACATGCCAAAGTACAGTCATTGTGTGTGCTGGCAGTTGCTGGCACATGCTGCGTGCATGATATCCCAGTCGCAAGCGACAATGGTGCTGCTGCATATTGCTGGTTGCCAGGCTGGCCATGCGCACCTGTTCAACAGCTGCGCTGCCTCTGTTAGGCTTCCAGCAGCAGCCACAATAGGTCCGAAGCGCTTGAAGAACAGTGACCGCCAGTCAATGTCAATAGGCTCATCCAAGTTGCGGTAAGGCAGTACATCATTCAAGAAGATGTCCCAGGGTACTGACGCAGCCCAGCTGTTTGCCCTGCGTGCTTTTAGCGCCAGCCGTGCATGGTGCAGCAGCATCTCGTGATCCACTTTGCCTTTGTCGCGTTCTGGCAGGTGCTGCTGCAGGAATGCCACACATTCATGCAGCTCGCTGTTGCTGGTTGCTGCTGTCAGGTTCTGCAGCTTGCGCACGGCTGCCAAGCCTGCCAACAAACAGATCCCTGCAGCTAAACCACACCCTACAGCGCTCATTGTATTGAAGCCACTTCCAGGCAACACAATCTTGTGCACATGCGCTGAGCAGCACTAGCTGTGTACTGGCCAGCTGATAGCGCCTGGCCTATGTCAGCCTATAGACCAGCTAGGTAGCTATGAACAGTCAGGTCGTGTCAGCATAAGTATTTTCTGGAGTTTTTTAGGGAGCACTCGTCAAACAACGCTGCACATGCACGAACCTCTGCTGCAACTTGAAACTAGGCGGTTCTGTCAGGGAGGGTTTGAAGGACGAGGAGCCATCGCCGAGGATATGTCAAGGTCAAGAATCACGCATAATGCAACAACTTCTGTTGCTGATCGCTGCGTGTAGGTGTTGGACGTGTCGACATCAGCAGAGCACAGCAGCAGCGACCCCAAGCAGCATGGCAATGTCACACTTGTCTCGCAGGCAAGTTCTATGCCAATGCAGCACCAAGGCTTTCATACCGACTCAAGGGGTTGTTCGTGCCCGTGCACGTCCTGCAAGGAGGGTGCAGGTGGGGATGGTTGGATCGCTGCAAGCGCTGCAACACCCCATGTTTTGTCTGGCGCTGTACTGCTTGGGTAGATCAGCATAACACGATGTCCTCCTCCCACCCCATGCAGGTGTTGGCTGCGAAAACCACTGCTACAGCAAGTCTGAAAGCAGAGCTGGCGCAGACAGTCACCAGGTAAGCTGCCTCATGGCCACACTGGAAGCTGCTGGTTCAACATGCCATGATGGGCAGCTCCATGTCTGCACACTCCTACACACTGCAGAACCTACGCACAGCAGTTAGCTGCCAGCAGTGGCTGCATTGCTCTGCACGGCACCAAACTGGTGGCTGATAGAGGTGCTGTTTGCGGCCGCAGGCTGAACAGTGCCCAAGAAGCAGACGACCTCACACTGCAGGCCAGTCTGCTGCAGCTGGTGCAGCAGCTAGCAGCGGTGAACCCGACAGCCAGGCCAGCAGAATCTGACCTCATCAATGGCAGGTGATCATCAAACATCCTGCTAGTAGCCGCTGCACAATGCCTGCAGTGCCGCTTAGTGCCTGCAGTGGTTCTTGCTTGTTACCTGGTGGTTATATCTGTGTCAAAGCATGACATCACTTGCAACAAACAAGCCCGCCATACTTGCGGCAAACAGCAACCATTGCTTCGTGCTGCTTTGTGGATGAGTTGCAACACCCCTCAAGTTGCAATGGCCTGCTGTTTTGCTGGAGTGCACTCAGATGGGCGCTGCTGTACACGCTGCCGGACGCTGCCAAGGGTGATGTGAAGCGCTCCCCGCTCAACACAGCAATGGCTGCTGCATACGACTTCTTCTACAAGTGAGACTGGCAGTGTGTCAGCTTTGCTAGCAGTTATGTCAACAGCTTATCAGTAACTCACCTGGTGGCAGCGCAGCGGCTGTCTGTCTGCCAGAGCTGCAAATTTTGCTGATGTTGCTGCTGCTGCCGCAGGTATGTGCCCATCATAGCAGGGAGTGCAGTGGGGCGCAAGGCAGACAGCCGGCAGACGGTCAAGGCGCGTGGGCAGTTTCAGACGTTTGACATAAAGCGCGGCTGGGTTGGCAACCAGGCGCGGTGAGGCCCTGATACAGACTGGTGCCGTTGTTGAGCCCTCGCATCTGCATCACGCTCTGCGTCATTATGTAGATGGTGGCTTACGGAGCAGGGGTATGTGACATGCCGTACGGCTTGTGATGACCAGCAATTTGCTGGCAGCAGCACCATGCGAGACAGCAATATGTGTGGTGCCTTCCCACTGTGCAGCTGCTTTTGAGCACGGTGCATGCTGGAGTTGAGCAGCGCCCTGGTTTTCAAGCAGAACACTGAAAAGCCATCAGAAGCTGTCTTGAATATGTGGTGTGTGCTGTGTGCAATGGCTTAGCTGCATGTTTGTTGCTGCAGGTTTGAGGCGCTTGGACGAGAGGGCGTCATCAATGTGGACGGCCCAGCGCAGGTTACGCCCACACAGGCTGGTGAAAGGATCACGGCCACCTTTACTGAAGCAGAACTCAAGTGGGGAAGCCTGAGGTAGGCAGCACTTTGGCAGGTTCTGGTTGATCAACTCCATGCTTACCATTATGTGGGCGACAGCTATGATATGCAGGCAATCTACAAGTGGCTGCTGAATTCTTGCGAAGACCGGCCATGCCTTGTGGAACGACAGCTACCCTGGTGTGCTCGCTGCACTTTCGTGTTGTTTTTACCAAATGCTTGCTGAACTCCACAATGATCAGATGGGTTGTTGCTGAAATCTCCATCTGCAGGGTACCTTTTGCGATTGGCGTGTTCTCACCCAGCGGCTACATTGATACTCTGTATCTGGATGAAGACTTGCGCATCTCCAAGGGTGAGCAAGCAGGCAGTGCTGTCCAGTGATGCGTTTGATATCGCTATGGCGCACACTGTGTTTGGGAAGTGCCTGCAGCAACAGCACAGCTGACTGCAAAAGGCGGCTCTGCGTTTCACGATGTTGGTGACGGAACTGTACTGTGCCTGCTGCCAATCTGACTGCTGCACTGCAGGCGACAAGGGCAGCATCTTTGTAGCGCGGCGAGCAGAGAAGCAGTAGCAGCGGCGTACGGGGTATGGCACAACGTCCTCAGCGCTTCCTGTGCTACACCTGGGGAAATGTACGACAAACAACACCAGCACGTCGCACTGTGGCACATGCAGCTGCAGCATGCTCTGGACATGTTGCTGCGGCTTTTCAGCCATTGACATGACAACCGACACAAAGCATGACACTGGCAGAACAACACCAACCGCTGACATGGCACATGTCAACCAGCAGCTGCAGCTGCAGGCGCATCTAGAAGGTGAGCCGGCTTAGGCCTGGGGAGTATAAGGGAGTTCACTGCAGCCATAACACTGTGTTACAGAGCAGCTGTATGTCATGAATGTTGATCATTACACTAGCCATCTTCCGCTCGCTGGCATACAAGCGCAGACGCCGCCAGGCAAACACAGCAGCACCAGTGCGTGTGACACAGCTGCTGGACGTAACCGCAACTATCCGTGTCATGTGTTCATGAAGAGCTGCACTAGGTCCTTGAAGTGTATGTAGCCATCAGGCTGCACCTCTAGCGTGTGCACCAGGCGTGCGATCTCATCAGCATCCAGCATGTGCTGGCAGTGCTTCAGCTGCATGCAGCAGCACATGTGCAGCCATGTCTGCATGGTGGACATGGTGGACAAGGCAGCTTGAAGCAGCAAGAGCGCATTGTGAGTGAATTTGCGAGCTGCTGAGAGCGCAAACAAAAGCACCATTTTCCTTTGCACGGCGCAGACAGTTTGGGCTGCAGTGGTGCATACATGATTGCTGGTGGCAGCTGCATCTGATATGCTCACCAGAGCTGCTTCTAGTGTTTCTGGCACGATGCAACCTGGTGGTGCACCCCTGTCTGCAAACATCCTGAAGCTGCGTAGAACATCTGCCTTGCTGTACGGCAGCTGCTGCTTCTTGGATGCCACCTGCAGCACGGAGCACAACACAGTCTCCCTTGCAAATCTATTGCTTGAGCAGCCGGTGTCTGGTGAACACTTAGGCAAACTGTTATGCTCCATAGCTTCTTTCCCCTGTCTACTGCAGCCCCTCTAATCAGCAAACATGGACATCACTAGCGGCATGTATGGCCGAGCATGCCACTGGCATGTGTTTGTCTGCTGCTCCACATATGTCTCACACGTTTGTGGGTGCACCCAAACCTGTCTGTGCATATGTCCTTGCCTGCAGGAACTCTTCAAAGTCGACGGCGCCGGAGCCGTCCTTGTCTGTCTCCGCTATCATCTGGCGCACATCCTCTAGGCGCACATTCTTCATGCCCAGCAGCTGCAGCAGCTCATACACCTAGGCACAGCAATGACAAGTACTCAGATTGCAGTAGGGCTGGTAGTGCAGGACCATAGCGTAGCTTGGGTGTGGGATGCGTGTGTACAGGTGCTGCTGGGCGCATGTTCTGGTGTTGGTGCAGTAGCTGTTTGTACACCATGTCCTTTGCTTGGTGTAGGCACGTTTTGCACGGTGTTTTCTGCCAGTGCTTGAACCACA
Organism: Tetradesmus lagerheimii; assembly: GCA_902809745.2. Taxonomy (NCBI): domain Eukaryota; kingdom Viridiplantae; phylum Chlorophyta; class Chlorophyceae; order Sphaeropleales; family Scenedesmaceae; genus Tetradesmus; species Tetradesmus lagerheimii. Next base: position 9,790 of record CADDIJ020001375.1, on the reverse strand, counting down.
TGCAGTGTGCAGTTGATAGTGTGGCCAGGTAGCACCAGGCTGGTAGCTGCATGCAGCTTCTGATAGCTGTGTGTGCACGCTGCAGCTGTTGTGCATGGTATGTCATTGCTGGCGCAGCAGCACAGCAGCCCACCTCCTCTGCAGTCAGTGTCCCTCCTTTATCCTTGTCCATGAGGTCAAATACCTTGCAGGATGAGGCAGGGCATGTGCAGCAACCAGTTAGCAGCAGCTTGTGCGAGTGATGGTTGTCTAATGGGGTACTGTCTGCACAGCTGCATCAAGTTGTAGACAGCTGTGCTGACAAGAGCAGCAACCTGCGTTGCTGTCTGGCTTAGGCTGCTGAACTGAGATGATGAAACAGCTCGACAATTACTAGCTCTGTGTGTTGTCCTGCTGCATGCTGCTTCAAGCATTGCAGTGGAATCACCTCTTTGAGCTCCTTGATCTCTGCATCTGTGAGTTTGGCTCGTGTTTGCTGGGCCTGCTGCAGCAGGCATCACTGCACTCAGCAGTGCTTGTATGCTAGATGATGTTTCTTATTGATACTGTCGAGGCATACCTGCATGCTTCACTTGATGTGTGTCGGACAATGAGGATGGAGGTGGTAATCTGCTGAGGATGCTCACGCCAGCTAGCACAGGCAAGTCACTGATCTACAGATGGTTCGATTGGTAACCGCTCTAGAAATATTTGCCGGAAAAACTGTCATGGATTCAAGCAACATAACGGAGAAGGTCGGAACAACAAACAGGTCAAACGTCGGTCCGTCTGCTTCGTGACAGCCGTGTCATATGTGACGCAGGTCAGAACTTTCTTTTAACAGAAACTGCGTGCCAAACAGTCAACTTTTCAGCGCGGGCGAGCAGACAGCACAGGGCCTGCAGGACAGCATGGCTGTAGCAAGACATCACAACTTGGATGACTTGCTGGAGGAGCTTGCTGACTTGCCTACAGCAAGCAATACCGTGGAACGCCCCACGACAAACTCAACAGCCACTACTAGCAGCCATGCAGCCAAGCCTTCTCCGCAGGTGCAGCAAATGAGTGGTGAACATCACCAGCGGATTTTGCTGTGCATCTGCTGTGAAAGGAGATGCAGTCTGCAACGTCGCTCAATCGCTGAAGCTCAATCACTCAGAATAGTGTCATCACATGCAGGGCAAGTTAGGCACACCAAACACGCTGCAACACCAGCACCAGAAGCAGCAACTGCAGCAGTGGCAACAGCAGCGTCAGCCTGATGACTTGGACAGCTTGCTCAACGAGTTGAGGGAAGACAGTTTGCTGTCACAGCATGCGCAGGGCCCCAAGGTGAGTGCACAATAGCCTGCAGTCCTGCAAGTTGCACACTGTTGTACAGCAGCAGCTCTGGCAGGGAGGCCTGGCTCACTACATCTGGCCCCACACGACATGGCAATGTATAGTGAACGATCTTGGGCGGATCCTGGACTCCAGGTAAAAGCAACATCATACCTCAATGTCTTTATCGCAGACAATTGCCGTGGCGCTGCCTCCCGTGGCGCTGCAGTGAAGTTCAGTCTCAGTGCTGCTGTAATGGTGTTTGCAGGTCAGCAGTAAGTCCTGCAGCTGCACATGCGGGCCGTCAGCGTCTTCTCTGTCAGGAGGCACGGCAGCAAGGTGGGCTCAAGCTGTAGCTAGCGCCAAAGAACCTTGCAAGTGAAAACAGCAGCACGTGTGCTGTTGGGATAGCGGGAGTTGCGGGAGTTATGGCCGTCAGACTAGCAGACGCAGCAGCAGATGGAATAAACTTGTGTTATGAGCTCCTTGCCTGCACGGTGACCTCTGCTGCAAATGCTGTTCTACGTCAGTTGTTGCATGGTGCGCGCATCAATGCTGCAGGCTCATGTGCTCCTCAATATATCTAGGCGGCAGCAAAGACAGCAGGGGCTGCTACCAGCCCATGCAGCCCACACCTTGCTGCTGTGACAGGCTCAAGTGCATCGGCTGCGACTTCCAAGTGCTGTGGTAAGCCTACCAGCAAGGGGCAGCTGTCACAGCCGCAGCCTTTGCATATGCATGCCACAGAATCCCTGGCGCACACAGCGGGACCATGCAGATTGTACCACCATCGCATGGACTGCAGTTCAACCATCACAGAGGTGTTTGCACATGCCCTGCACTGCACGCATCATGCCTGCACGCGTCATTAGCCAGGCGATGGCAGACAGCAGCTGCAGCAACACCAGTGCATGCTAGCCGCCAGTACGCAGGTGACGCTGGTTACATGTACATGCTGGAATGCTGTTGTACGCCCTGCAGGTATGCAGATGCCCGCTGGGCAGCTGACGTAGACTACATGTTCTTCAGAAACAGCTATGGCAGCGCAGCGCAGCTAGCCACAAAGCTGCAGCCCTGCAGGGGCAGCGCTGCCATGTGCTGCCAGTGCAGTTGGGCCAGCTGCAGCAGAGCCACCAAGCTGGCGGACGCAGCTCAACAAGCAGGTCATAGCTTACGGTGGATCTGCAGAGGGCATGAATGAAACAGCATAGTAGCGCTTGCAAGGGTTGTGTGCGACAGGTAGTCTGCAGGTGCTTGCTAGCCCAGCACCCTGCATGCATTGCAATTGGTACCGCATGCTAGAACAGCCTGCATGGCATGCATTGTCGGCTGCTTGAGTTGCAGATGCTGCAGTTGTAGATGATATGTTGCAGCAAGTGAACAGCACCTATGCCAGAGCAGGCCTTTTTGTTCATGCATGCACCCACCAGCCTAGGACATGACATCAATGGAGGGGTGCAGCGATACTGCAATGCATCACGCCATGACCAATGCGTGTCATGCAGTGCGCTGGTGTGCAACATATGCGGCGTACTACGTAGTGCTTTGATGCATGTTGCTGATGAGCGGCAGAGGCTGCAGATCATCACCTGTGCTGATCGTTGACACGCATGATCTTACATTCTCTTGCACAGGTGCAGCTGTGCTTACCGTGTTCGCGTGACGGGTGCCGGTTCGCATCTTGTGGTGGTCCAGGGTTGTGACATGGCAGCATGCTGGGCGCAGCAATGTGTCACATCATGCTAGCTGCGGCTGACATGAAGGCAAGCTTGTAAAATAAGACATCTGTCGAACAGTTTCGGATTGCCCTCCTCTTGTTTTGTGATCAGCACTGATCGTGTCCTTTTGCACGCTCATCACAGCGCTGACAACAGCACGTCCGTGATGCATGGGCTGTTTCCGTGATCTGGTATGCGAAATACATTACTGAGCAGCGCACGCGGCTGCACGCATACCCTCTACAGCCCGTTACATCATCAGCCACACAGGTGCTCTGGTGCGTTCCTGCACCAATCAAGCGCTTTCCTGCAACGCCACAGAATTCTATTGACATATGCAAGCCTTTCATCAGCAGCTGGCAGCCGTAGCAGGCCTTACAGCAGCAGTAGCCTCGGCAGCAGTACTGCTGCATCCCAGTACCTGCCCAAAGTACCCGAGTGCATTACATCATTACATCGAGGCTTCCCGCCAGATATCTCGTACAAGCACGCCAGGGGTACCCACTAGTACCACTTGGCAGCATGCAGCAGGCAGGCCTTGCTGCTGGCAGTGATGCAGCTCCCACACCAGTCCAAGCAGCAACCCCAGCAGCAGCAGCAGCAGCAGCAGTGCCCTCCAAGCACAGCATTAGCCGCCGCTTGTTGTATGCTGGAGAGCAGCAAGACCTGTCAAAGCACAAGCCTGGTGCCACGGACTCAGACTTGCCGCTTCAGCTTGAAGCAGACTTAGCAGCACTTGCAGCAGCAGCTGCCAACATCAATGGCAAACACAGGAAGAAGCGGCAGCAGTCAAGCAGTGCCAAGAAACCTCCTGCCGCTCCAGGAGCAGAAAGGCCACCACCAGCAGCAGCAGTAGCAGCAGACGGTGACCCTCAGGATGCAGCTACAACTGTGTCAAATGCCATCCCAGCTAGCCGCATGCTGAAGAGGAGTTGCAGCAGCAGGCGGGATGCTACTGCACAGCTGGCAATGGAGCGAGCTGCTGCTGCAGCGGTTGCTGCCACTAGCCCTGTGGACGGGACACCCAGTGGTGCTGTGGTGGCATTTCTGTCTGCTGAGAGTGGGGCAGATGCATCGCCAGCAGCAGCACCTGCACCAGCAGCTGCAGCAGCCAGCAAGCAGGGTAAGAAGCGTAAGCGTGCAGCTGCTTCAGTTGAAGCAGCAGAGCCAGCAGCACCAGCAGCTGCAGAGCCTGCAGTTGCTGCAGCAGCTACAGAGCCACCTCTAGTCAAGTCAAAGCGGCGCAACAGGCGCAACGCGGCAGATGATCCGGCCACAGCAGCAGCACCAGCAGCACAGAGCGATGATGCACCAACAGCAGCAGCAGCGGCAACAGCCAAGCCCAAGCGTAAAAGGCGCAAGAGTGCAGCAGCAGCAGCTGCTGCACCTCCAGCAGATGCAGCAGCAGCAGGTGACCCTGACGATGATGCAGCAGGTGACGCTGACTATGCAGCCCCAAAACCAAAGCACCAGCGCAGAAAGGGACCCGCAGCAGCAGCAGCAGATGGGAGTGTTGGAGCAGACGGCGCTGCTGCTATACCTACCCCCAAGCCTGTGCGTCGCACCAAGAAGGTGATAGCAGCAGAGGTAGCAGCAGGCGCACGTGAGGGTGTTGTTGGTGAGCTGACAAGCCTAGTTGGCAGCTACAGCCACATTGGCATGTTCACTAACAGCAGCAACAACCAGCACTGGGCTGATGTGGTGGCTCAGGCTGGGCCCCTAGTTGGTGCTGGGCCTGACAGTCAGGCTGGGATGGGGCTGTCAGGACCTCCTCAGGACCCGGCTAGTAGAATAACACCAGCTGATGGTGCTGCATCCGGTGCTGCTGGTGCTGCTGGTAGTGCACGTGGTGGCAGGAATGCAGCTGGTGCAGGGGAGGTGCAGGTAACGCAGTCGCAGAATGGTAGTCGCGCATTGTGCCGCACCTCTGGACTTGGCAGCTTCCGGCAGCAGGTGTGGCTGCATTCTGTGCCGTCGGATGGGGGGTTCATTCTCGGCAGCACGCAAGAAGAGCAGCAGCAGAAGTCAGAGGAGGCAAAGCAGGACGACGTGGGTGCAGCAGAAGCAGCAGCGGTGACAGCAGCAGCTGTAGCCAATGGCTTGACTGGTGCGCAGGGTGACCCTGCTGCAGCAACAGCTGCGGCTGCTGGGGGTGACTGCAGCAGCAGGGCAGCTGAGTTGAAGCTGCTGCCTAATTTGGGTTACGCCTGCCTGTGCACGACCATGAATTTGAAAAGCAATAGCGTAATGCGACTGGCTACAGCTACTGTTGAGACAAGTTCAGACTATTGTTGACTCTGTTTTGTCGTATTACATGGAAAGCGACGCGTTTCGGGCTCTTCACCCTTCATCAGGCTTCAATCCTGTGAACACGGACAGAATCAACAAATACTCGCCATCAGAAGCACACAACAACAGGGTGCAGGTTTTTGGGTGAGGTCACTGGCCATGTTGCCAGTGGCTCGAACTGTGCAGTTGTCGAAGACGTGCCTAGCACAGTGCTGTAGCCTTGCAGACAGGCCATAGTCACACAAGTTGCAGCTTACTCTGTTCTTTGATTCTCGTTTGAAATATCGTGCGATGAGGAAATGTGTTTTGGTCACGCCCGAATTGTGGAAACGAACATTGCACTGACGAACAACAGCAAGTACAATCGAGATATTGTATTCAATACACAGTCAGTGAGGGTCCTTGTGATGTACAAAGTGACTGGACGATATGGGCGAAGCCGCCTGAGTGTTACTTTACAGCCTCCACAGACAAGACATCCGAGACAGGCTCCATCATGCTCACCGAATTTTTTAAAAGTATTTAGAATGCCAATGCGGTGGCATTCAAGGCTTGAAATGGCCCCAATCGGGAGCGCTTTTTGGCGGGCTGGGCCTTTGCAGAGAGCTCCCAATAGATAGGTGGTACCCCCTTCGATTTCATGCCCTGCGCTTTTTGTGCATCCCAGAACTCGCCTAAGTCCTGAACTTGCAACTAGTGCGCTCAGCAAGTTGAGTGTTTTGTGTTGTTGCGTTGTTGTTGTGTTATACTTGTTGTTGGTCGTTGTTCAGTGGCAGGGTTGAATGCTGCCTATTCCTAACTTGGGCTCTATTGTCCAACATCTATTGTGGGCACGCTGAATACGCTGTGACTGCCTACAGCAGCTGTTTCTGTGGCCCTGTTCAACAGCAGGGGCTTCTGCTGCAACAGCACCTGCGGCTGCAGCTGCCAACTCCTGCTGCTGCTGATGCTGCTGCTGCTGCTGCAGCTGTTGCTGCAAGCGGTCAAACTGCCTACATCTTCGTTTGCTGGGGCGCACTGTTTCACCAGCGGCCTCTGCTGCGGCTCAAGCATGCATGTCAGCAACAAACTTGGTCGCTGCCGCACACCACTCAGCGCAATGCTTGACTGCAAAGGCCAAGGCGTCATTGCTGTGCCCACCACAAGCACTCAAGCTGCTGCTTGCCTCGCATGCTGCATAGTGTTGCTGCGACGCTGCCGTGTGCCAGGCTCAGCTTGTTCCCACTGCTGCTGCTGCTGCTGCTGTTGCTGCTGCTGCTGCTGCAAGCGCTCAGACTGCCTGCAAGCGCGTTTCGCGGGCCGCTCTGCTGCAGCTGCAGCTGCAAATGCCTGCTGCAAGTCATCTTCAAGGTCCTGCAGGTCTGGTGGTTGTTGTACCTGTCCAGACAGCTGCTGCTGCTGTATATGCTCCCTCCAAGCCTGCTGGCGCTGCAGCTGCTGTGTCTGTTGCGCATGGAACTGTGCGATCCGTGCTGGGTCCAGCACATCTAAGTTGTGTGTTTCACGCAACAAGTCTAAAACTTCCTTCCCGTGTGTCGCAGTAGCGTTGCTGCACTTGTCGAACACGTGCCTAGCGCAACGATCTAGCTTGGAAGACAGGCCATAATCACATAATGTGCAGCTAACGTGGCTTTTGGATTGCCTATGTTCTGCAGTAGCTTTGTTGCACTTGTCGAAGACGTGCCCAGCACATTGCTGTAGCCTTGAAGACAGGCCATAGTCACACAAGTTGCAGCTTACTCTGTTCTTTGATTCTCGTTTGAAATATCGTGCGATGAGGAAATGTGTTTGTTTGGGCATGCCCGAATTGTGCAAACGAACATTGCACTGACAGCAAGTACAATCGAGATATTGTATTCAATACCCAGTGAGTCATGGTCCTTGTGATGTACAAAGTGACTGGACGATATGGGCGAAGCCGCCTGAGTGTTACTTTACAGCCTCCACAGACAAGACATCCGATACAGGCTCCATCATGCTCAACGCATTTTTTAAAAGTATTTAGACTGCCAATGCGGTGGCATTCAAGGCTTGAAATGGCCCCAATCATTAGCGCTTTTTGGCGGGCTGGGCTTTTTGTGACATGTCTAATCACGCCTAAGTCCTCAACTTGCAACAATAGTCTGAACTTGTCTCAACAGTAGCTGTAGCCAGTCGCATTACGCTATTGCTTTTCAAATTGCCTGTGCACGACCATGGTGAGCAGTAGATATGAGGCTGCAGCCCGCGTCATGGATCTGTTCTCATTGTGCTTATCGTACATGTATTGCGAGCAGCAATTGTTCGTTCTTACGCTCTTAATGCTAGTGTGCATGGCCTGCTGTATTTTCTTCTGGCACTGCAATACAAACCAATGTTAGGACGTCTGTAACGTTTATCTTCTTGCTATGTTCTCGTCTGCTTGTGCAGCGCCAGTACGATGTGTTCAACAGCCGCGACTGTGTCAAGAAGACACGGGACGGCCAGGGGGGCTGGCCAAGGTCAGCGAGCTGGCTCTGGCCAATGCACGGTGAGCGGCAGCAGCAGCAGTGGCAGCGGCAGCAGCAGTTGCGGTTGTAACCGTGCACATCAGGGCTGCATGTGTTCTTGATGGTACCAATGCACGGGGTCAGAACTGCAGCAGCAGCAGAGGGGCCACTGCATCCCACAGGGGTGCAGGGCAGAAACTGTCAGTGTGCTTGCATTGTGTGCGCAAGGGTGTGGTATGCTAGCCATGATGATGCTTTCTTGCTATCCTGCCTCCATGTATCCGCATGTACCTGCCGCTGCTCTAGTTTGTACGCCTGCCTGCTCTTACCTGCCATCATTGTAGTGGCTAGGTAGGTTCTACGTGCTTGTTCACATCACATGGCTGCGTCTGGCTGCGTTATCCCCTCACGGATGGCTGACATCATTTCTTTGGCTGGCTGCGCTGGTTATCCATGCACCTTGTATGTGTGTGCACACGCTGTCCTGGCTGCCGCAGTGATCGGTGCCGCTCATCCGCTGGAACGAGGCGCACGGATGTTGCTTGCTGCTGATGCAAATTTTCATTGCGTGTACACGCTGTTGTGGCTGCCGCAGTGACCTTGTGCCGCTCATCAATGGAACGAGGCGCACGGCATCATCTGCTGTTGCTTCCTGCTGATGCACTTGTCTATGTGCGTGTGCATGCTGCTCTGGCTGCCGCAGTGACCTGGTGCCGCTCATCCGCTGGAACTGTTTGGCTTGCTGCGCTGGTCACTTATGCACTTGTCTGTGCGTGTACATGCTGTTGTGGCTGCCGCAGTGACCTGGTGCCTCTCATCCGCTGGAACGAGGCGCACGGCATCCGGCTGTTCTGGCTGTCCAGCTGCATCCTGCCATGGATGACCAGCTACGAGCCCGAGGAGCTGCCAGACTGGCCGGAGATTCAGGTGGTACGTTTGATGTTATGTTTGTGGGATGTTGTGATGTTTGCCTCATCTCAAGGATGTGGTGGTTTGTGTGAGTTAGTCAGACAGACAGATGCTTCGTGCAGCGAGGTGGATATATGCCTGCAGCTTTGCCAGTGTTTTACCTGCCTTGGGGTGCGTTGGTGTGCGTCGTGGGCAGCATGTGCTCAGCAGTGCCATGGCCTCAACCAGTTTGTGTTTTCTTGCTGCTTGATGCTACGGATTGCTGCTTGCTGCTACAGATTGCTGCTGCTGCTCCCTCCAGGCGCTGCGTGCTGCGGGTGACCTGGCGAAGCAGCTGGGCCACAGGCTGACCTTCCACCCCTCAGAGTTCTGCAAGATAGCAGGGGAGCGCCCACCGTGAGTGACCTGGGGCCTGCAATGCAAATGAAAACTCATGTGGTGCTGGAGAACCAGACCATACTGCTGTCCTACAGTCGTGCGGCCGAGCAAAAGCACTACAAGTGCCCTAGCATGCATGCCGCGATGTATGGCATGATGCCTTTCAGCGGAGCATCAACGTTGACTGCAGCGCGATGACCAGCATACAGCGATACTATGTGTATGACCACTTGCGCCTGCTGCGTGAGGCATTGCAGCTGAGCGACGGCGTTTGTATCATGGCAGGCGGGCGCCAAAGCTGCATTCAAAGACCGCTGATGTTGTACTGAGCATATTAGTTCCCCTTGCTCGTGTGCTGCTGTCACCAGTACTGTCAACTGCAGCTGGGTGACGCAGTCTGTTGCTGAGCTGGAGGTGCACAGCCGCATCTTTGATCTTGGCCTGAGCATAACAGCTGTGCTTGCTTCTAATTGTTATGTGCTGCTGCCACCTGTTATGCCAACTGCAGCTGGGTGACGCAGTCTGTGGCTGAGCTAGAGGTGTACATGCATCATAAATTGCAACAGCGTGTCCTGCTTGTGGTCAGAATGTTGAGCCTTTGTCACATCTGATGTTTGATTGTTCTGCCACGTCTGCTCAAAGAGATACTATGTTGGATGAGATTCGGTCTGTTTTGCAACAGACAGTTGCTGGTGGCGCTGGAAAATTGCGCAATGTATTGTCATTGAC
>CADDIJ020001374.1:0-62830 GCA_902809745.2 Tetradesmus lagerheimii | reverse complement strand
CAGCAGTTTCAGAACCACTAGCACTTGGTGCAGCTTTTTGTGATTTTCATATTAACATTTTTAGCCTCTCTACCTCTCCACCTCTCCTCATTGAGAAAACTGGTATTAATTATCAGGCAGTAGGGAGAGAGAGGGAGAGGTGCGGCAGCAGCTTCAGAACCACTAGCACTTGGTGCAGCTTTTTTGAATCATATCAACATGTTTAGCCTCTCCACCTCTCCTCATTGAGAAACTGGTATTAATTGTCAGGCGGGAGGAAAGAGGGGGAGAGGTGCGGCAGCAGCTTCAGAACCACTAGCACTTGGTGCAGCTTTTTTGATTTTCATATTAACATTTTTAGCCTCTCTACCTCTCCACCTCTCCTCATTGAGAAACTGGTATTAATTGTCAGGCGGGAGGAAAGAGGGGGAGAGGTGCGGCAGCAGCTTCAGAACCACTAGCACTTGGTGCAGCTTTTTTGATTTTCATATTAACATTTTTAGCCTCTCTACCTCTCCACCTCTCCTCATTGAGAAACTGGTATTGATTGTCAGGCGGGAGGAGAGAGGGGGAGAGGTGCGGCAGCAGCTTCAGAACCACTAGCACTTGGTGCAGCTTTTTTGAATCATATTAACAAGTTTAGCCTCTCCACCTCTCCATTGAGAAACTGGTATTAAATGCCAGGGTCTCATCTTTTTTATATGTGCAGACTGCCACCACACCCAGCTGATAACAGCCAGTGCATGCTGTCTGCAATGAACACCCACAGCTACCATTAGCGCCTGTGATTAGCACCCACCGCTGCAGTCAGCGCCGGTAAGTAGCAGCTACAGATGTTATCAGCACCCGCAATTAGCACCCGCAATTAGCACCCGCAATTAGCAGCTACAGATAGCTCCTTGAATGCACATTGTTAAACCCCATTTACATAACAAAATGAGCACTGTCAAGGCCTATAAATTGATGTCTCTACACAAGATGCAACAAGTCCTCCAAAAAGCACTGCAGCTTAACAAGCACTTTACTTGAGCTTTCACTCTTTGCCCAACAGCATCCTACAGTGCCACTGAAACCGACCATCGCACAACAGTGGACCATGCACTTCAAAGGCATGCCATGTGTTGCTCTTGGTTGTTGCAAAGGCAGCACTTGTACAAGCAGAACGGGCTCAAAGGTTGCGCAGGCAGAGTATGTAGCACTGGGCCTGCCTGTATGCTGCAACGCATGTGCCAAATGGCTCTCCAAGCAGTTGGAGTCTCGGCCCGAGCTGAAGCGCAAGATAACCGAGTATTGTGAAGATATCATGGAGCTGCAATTAGGAGGTAAGCGGGTCACTTCAGAGATTACCAAGGCGCTGAGGGAGAAGGTGCGTGTTCAGCTTTCATAGCTAGCATAGACATGGGCATTGTATTTCAGAGCCTAGCAACGCCACCTCTGCTAACATCTGCCTGCCCTGCTGCCCTTGTGCCCCTGCCTGTCATTTGTGCCCACCCTTGCAGCGGCTCAGGCTTCACAGCATCCTGAAGACTATCAGTGATGGTGAGAGGGCAGCTGCTGCCCTGAAAGAGGAGCAGGAAATGGCCCAGCTCGCAAGGCAGACAGCGGCTGAGCAGGACAAGCAGCGCAACATGAGGCAGCTGGAGGCAGCCTGCGCTCTCAATGAGCACGACCACCCTGCAGTGGCGGCGTGTCTGCTGGCTGCAGCAGAAGCATTGCGCACTGGTGTGCCGATGGCAGCAGAGCAGGCGATCATGCCCAGTGGCGGCCACGAGGCCACATACAAAAATGTGGTCATAAAGGCTTTCATGGCAGCACCACGGGTGAGTTCAGAGCTACGGTACATAGCACGTGTGGCAGGCTATGCTGTCGTGTGCGACGTGTGCATAATTTGCAGTGTGCATTTACTGCAACATATGTTACTGAGGCTTTTTCACTGTGCACACTTGCTTGTTTGCCACCACCTGGACTTTTTCCAACAGATCTGACTCATTAGCTGCTGCGTTGTGTGCATGCCCATCTCCCCTTTTGCAGGCCAAGGGCACAGCTTGACAGCGACAACACTCATTTGACCGCCCTGGACTGAAATATTGGCCAATGCAAGGTGTGATGGAGGTCTACATTGGCTCTGCCAAGTGAATCAGAGGCTGGCTAGCTTCCCCTGGGAGCCGTGAAAGCATTTGTTGTAGAAGCATTTCAGTCAGCAAGATTATATTGCAGTCAATTTGAGGCAGACAGAAGTTGTGGGTATGCTGCTGGCATTCAGGCTCACTATTTTGTTTTCCGCATGTGATGGCACCAGTCATCCATGCCAAGCGTCTGTATTGCTGCCACACCATACAGTCACTGGCATCTTTTCACTGGTCACTTCAGTTTGTTCAACTGCTGATGTAACACCTTTGGCGTATGCTGCATAAGACATGCTGGCCACATGAACTCGCTGCATATGGCTCAGTTGCTAGGGGTTGACCCCAGCACCAACATACTGCAGCAAAAAAGTCTCTCATACCTGACCCAGTAACCAGCTTGCAAGCATTTGGAACTACAATTAGCACCTGCTCCAGGACCGTTTTCCGTATGTTAAAGTGAACTCGTCTCAACTCATGGCAGGTTCTTATTTAGTGTTGATACCATCAGCACCACCGTGGTGCATAGTATGCATATAAGCGCCGAGGGATTGTCCAAAGCAAGAAACAAACAGCAATGGAGGGCTTCAAGGACTCATCAGGTTGGTGTCAAGCCTTGACCTAACCCCGCCTGACCAGGTGCATTGTTGACCCCTCTTGCATTTTTTCAGCGTAATGCAGGTTTTTAACCCTCTTGCATATTTCCAGCGTAGATACATTTTTTGAACCCGCTTGCATTTTTTCAGCGTAAATACAGTTTTTAAACCCTCTTGCATTTTTTTCAGCGTAGATACATTTTTTGAGCCTGCTTGCATTTTTTCAGCGCAAATACAGGTTTTAAACCCTCTTGCATTTTTTCAGCGTAGATACATTTTTTGAACCTTCTTGCGTTTTTCCAATGTAATACATTTTGTGAATTCCCCTTGCTTACTATTGCTGCAACTTCAGCTGCTGATTGTTGCCAAGCAAAACACCAAAAGCTCAGGAGGTGGTGCTCCGCCAAAGCATGTTTTTCTCTCACCTTGTATACCACTTTGACAACCTGTTGTAATCCAGCAGCAGCTGGCACATGCTCGGGCAGCCAGTCCTCGTCACTGGTGCAGCCAGCCTCCTCATCCTCATCTACCCTGGCTGCAGCCTCCACAAACACTTGCTGCCTGGCCCTCTTACTGACCTGCTTGCACCGCTGACTGGCTTTGCCACCCCCCACTGCCGCTGCAGGTGCACGTGGCACCTCCCCCCCCTGCAGTGCCTGTGCCTGTTGCCCCCCCAGCAGCGCTGGCTGCCAGCCCGGCGGCAGTGGCGGTGGTGCAAAGTTGTACGGCCCTGGAATACCACCCCAGCCTGGAGCTGCAGCTGCTGGCCACCCCCACGGCACTGTAATCACAGGCACAGGCACAGCAGGTGCGTATTGCCCAGGGTGTGGTCCCGCAGGGTGGGCTGCTGGGTAGTTTGGCACCCCGTATGGTTGCGCAGGGGGTGCCATGTATGGCCATGGAGCTGTTGGGTAGGCTGTCAGGTTGGGCATTTGGTGTGGTTCTGCACCTGGTCCCATCTGAGGCCAGGTCATGTATGCAGGTGCTGCTGGTGGTGGCACAGGCTGATTTGGTGGCATGGTTGGTTCTGCAGACAGTCCTGTTTGGTGCTGAATGTGTTGCTGCTGGCCTGAATGCTGCTGCTGCTGCTGCTGCTGTGGGGGTGATGGTGTCTGCATAGGTACTGGCTGCTGCTGCTGCTGGTCACCAGTGTCTTGCTCTGCTTGTGCCGCTACAGCTTTGCTAGCCACAGTGCTGACTCTTCTGTGCCCCTCCTTGCTGTTGTTGCTGCTGCTGCCACTGTTGCTTAGCAGGTAGAGCTGCTTCGCTGGCCCATCAAGAGTCTGCAGGGCCTGCTGCACAGCATCCGGACCAGCCACCCAGGCTTCAGCGGCCTTGTTGGCTGCTGCCGCACAGCTGCCAAACATGCAAAAGCGCCCGCTGGTCACAGTCACTGTGCACAGCTCAGAGCCTGTACGCTGGTACAGTTTCTCTGCAAGCAGCCTGCTGGCAGTGGGGATGCGCTGGAGGCGCTTGAAGGTACTGTTGCTGTAGAATGCAATACTGCCTGGCAGTGGTGCATCCTCAACCTGCAGCTGCACCTGGCGCAGCATGCCTGGCAGCACTCTGCCTGCACTGGTGATGGTTGCCTTGAAAAGCCCCTGCGTGAAGTGAGGATCCTGTTCATCGCTGTACAGGGGCTGTGGCATTTCTAGAACCAGCAGCTGCCCCACTGCCAGGCGCTGCAGCTCCAGGCACCCCTGGCACTGCCATTCATCATCTTCAGGGATGGTTGGGAGCCCAAAGCAGCTCAAGTGGAATCCTTGGCTGCAGCTATCACAAATCACCATTAATTCTGGGTTGTCCTGGCTGCCACAGGCCAGGCATGCTGTATCTGGGTCAATGGTATCCCCCTTGCAACCCTCTGAGTCACTCATGATGGCCCTGCAATGTGTTGTGCACCATGGTCAGCAGGATTAGACAATGCTGGGAGGTTGAATACTGCCTAGCAGCGTTACGGTGTGCCCTGTGTCGTTTTGATAGGTTTGTGTGAATGCTTGCCGCACTTGTCGCGTGCATTCAATGCATTCATTGAATGAATGCATGTGTGGCCAGCTGGACGTTGCAGCGATCAGCTCAGCAAGAGATATTGCTGCATGGCTGGCTGGCTGTGTGCACACTAATAATAATTGCTTCTGGGAATGCCATAGCCATTCGGTCATGGCTGTGTGCACACTGTCACTTGACTTATGCAGCATTCCATGCCTCACTTTTTTTTAGTGGCACAAACTGCATTGTTGTGCCATCTTGACAAGTTCACAGTAGACCACCCACTGGGTGCTGCATTTTGCTGGCAGTGTTGCTGTTGATCGTGCATTCTAGCTCAATGCCTCTCACCTATGTCAAATGCTCCTTAACTATGCTTGGGCGAGGCAGCAGCTGTGAATTTTGGTGGCCAAAGCAAGCGCCCGTGTGTGGTGGCTGCACGTTCTACTGTTAATGTCCGTGCAGCACTGTGAACATTGGATAGCTTTCTGATTGATTTGTGCAACTATTACACGTTCAGCAATATTGGGGGTTTAGTCTCCAGTCTGATTTGTGATAGGCGTCAAGTCTAGGCAGCCCAGAAGAGGTCTGTTACAGGGGTGGGCAAGCTATCGCCCTAGAGCGAGTCACTTGCCCCTCTTTCAGCTCACATATCATGAGAACCCGATAGCAAGCCACAAGATGCAACCAAAGTAAAACTCCAGAGGCATCTTGCAGCCCCTACCTCCCCATAAACCAACAAGTACATGCAGTGCAGCATGTGCGAAGCGCAGCACGAAAAGCAGCAGGGTGCTCAAAGCACAGGGCACAAAACGCACAGGGGAAGGCAGGCATGGTCCAAACAGCAAGCGGGATGCACAATGGTGCTGCTTACCATAGGTGTTTGGCATGATTGCACCAAGGCACCGCTGTACACCCCAGACTGCAGCAAGCAGGAGCACGCGGGACCGACAGGAGACACTGCATGTGGCATGCAAACTAAGGTGCTACTGCTTCTGCAGCCCATGTAGCTGTGGCCCGAAGAAGAAGAGAGAGAGAGAGAGAGAGGTCTGTTACAGGGGTGGGCAAGCTATCGCCCTAGAGCGAGTCACTTGCCCCTCTTTCAGCTCACATATCATGAGAACCCGATAGCAAGCCACAAGATGCAACCAAAGTAAAACCCCAGAGGCATCTTGCAGCCCCTACCTCCCCATAAACCAACAAGTACATGCAGTGCAGCATGTGCGAAGTGCAGCCCGAAAAGCAGCAGGGTGCTCAAAGCACAGGGCACAAACGCACAGGGGAAGGCAGGCATGGTCCAAACAGCAAGCGGGATGCACAATGGTGCTGCTTACCATAGGTGTTTGGCATGATTGCACCAAGGCACCGCTGTACACACCAGACTGCAGCAAGCAGGAGCACGCGGGACCGACAGGAGACATTGCATGCGGCATGCAAACTAAGGTGCTACTGCTTCTGCAAACCTCATGGCTGGCAAGCATAGCAGCACGCATTGCGACACACAGAGCTGAAAAATCAAGCACAGTGACACACGACATGCAACATGGCCTTGCCAGAAAGTGGAAACCGGACAACTACGGACAGCACAGCATGTAAAAGCAGGAAGGTCAACCAGAGCGGGCGCCAGTACAATGCGCAGCTGTGCTGGATCAGAACGCAAAAACGGGTGATCTCCAGGCACCGCAACACGCCAATGAGCCGGCGCAGCCTCCATTGCCACAAAATCAGCAAGCAACTCCCAAAACCGCAAAACCGCCTGCTGCTTCGCCTCCTGTAACACCTGCGCTATCAGTTGCTGTCGCTGTTGTTGTTGTTGCAGCTGCTGGGGTTACAGGGTGTGTTCAGCTGTGGCCCTTGCATCACCTGACTCTTTCGCCACAGTGCAATATTGCGCACCAATACACCGCTTTCCGGCGGGACGTTAAACACGTGGCGCAGTGGTGATGACGGACGAACAGTGGCCGAAAGGTTGCAGGTTCGATTCTGAGCCTAAGCAGTATGTCCCTGGACTCAGGGATACAGTCGGCGAAAGCCGAAGGAAGGATGCTGCTAATGTCCCCGCGACTCTCCGCAGGACTCCGTCGATTGCTGGCTATATACACACCGGCCCTGCTAGGTATGCAGTCCACCGTATGGGGTGATTCCCACATGCTGCCTAGTAAGGGGTGTAAGGGTCTGGGTGGTCTACCTTACACCGAAAATAGAGAGAATAAGCAGTCTGCTTTCCGCCTCCCCAGTGGGTGAGGCGCGGTTGCTGATGCCGAAAGGTATGGCTTACAAGGATTGATTATTATTATTACACCGCTTCACAGCGCCAACAACAGCATAAACACAAACCGCAAACACATAAGCTGGCAGTGCTTCTGCCTGAATGCAGTGCACAAACCGCCACCCAGGTGCTGACGATGAAACTGTCAGGGGAGCCAGCATGTGTACAGGAGATGCAGGGAGAGCGCCTCAGCCATGGCATTCATGCAGGGAGCATGCCTGAGCACAGCAGCTCCACAGCAGGGCAACTGCAACCGAAAACCTCCTTGTCACAGCTCTGGTGTCAACGCACACGGCGAGTGTTGTCTGGTACCAGACAATGCTTGCAGCACATGCATATAGTCAAACAGGCATGGAGGGAAGTGGCATCAAACCATCTGCCACCCACACGTGGTGCACTGCCAAGAATGTACATGTGTGATGCGGTGGGCCAAGGGTGCCTGATGCTTCAGGCCTGTTTGAGGCCTGCTCACCCTAGCCGCCATCTTGCGCATGGCATCAATTGTGTGGAGCACCCCAGGTGCTGCAATGTGCTGGCTGTTGGCACAGAAGCCACGCACATGATCTATGCAAGTGCTGTATAGCGCATCGGCCTTCCACCACAAGCAACCACGCTCTCACAGCCAGAGAATTCTGAACACGTCACCACGAAGAGTTGGCAGTGCTGGCTACAGCAGACTCGCTTCAACTAAATGTGGAACACTTCAGTCACTAGTCTGCTGTCTTGAGCAATGCTGGGGCCAGCTCACAAGGGATGAGCAACAAGTCAAGCCGGCTTGGGACTTATCTCCGCGCATCCTCATGCATCAAACAGCACTTCAAGAAATGCGCTGGCGCACATCACACAATCAGATGCCCCAGCAGTACTCAAGCGTCCAACCAAACTCGTGATGTTACAGCCATGCCTCGCCCAGTACCCGCTGCTGAGTTTGCAGCAGCAACAGCGGATTCGCTATGTACACTCACAGATAGCAGTCACCTGGCACACCCTACAGCATGCCAACAAACGTCTCTAGCGGAGCTGCCAGCGCCTTCGCCAGCCGCACATGCAGCAATCACTGCAGATGCAGATGCAGCCGCCGTAGAACCTACAATGCAGATATCTTACCGCCAGCTGCCACTGCATTGCCGCGCCAGCTGCCACCGCCAGCGCTGCCCCTGCCGCCTGCGCTGCCTGCCGCATTGCCTGCAGATTCGCTGTGCCGCTGCTGCTCGTCTGCTGCTGCAGTGCCGTTGAGGCTTGCCCTGCTGCTGCTGTCAGCACCTGCGCCTGCTGCTGCTGCTGCACCGCCTTGGCTGGCATTGTCTTCATCAGCAGGCGTGAACCAAGGATCCTCCCTACAAGCACGCAGACAGCAGCACAAAGGCGCATACACAGCTGTAAGAAGGGCAGTGCAAGGCACGCCAAGTGGGTGGGAACTGTGCAAGTGCGAAGGCTCTTGAAGCTCAGCGCCTAGTCAACTGCAGCGCTATGCTGCAGATCTCCGAAGACGCTTGCTGCATGCGCTACACTCCGACAGCGCGGCGCAGCACCAGATCAGGCCGCTCGCAGCCAGGGGGACATGGGTCTACTGAACAGCCAGGTACGCAGCATTGTCGCGACTCAACCAGTGAGTTCTGTCAGTCGCACAGCTGCAGTATCCTCCATACAAAGCCATCTACCACACTGTAAATGTCACCCGATGCCTCACCTGCTGGCCCACGCGCTGATGAGGTGGTGTGCAATCGCAAAGGGGGGCGGTATGAAAAAGCCCAGGCTGCTCCAGGAGCGCTTCTGAATCTCAGGCAGCGGCCCGGGCCGGTTGTAGAAGCTCACGGCAGCTCGCAGCTCGGCACGGTCGTACCTGCAGGCATGCGGCCGCAATGCTTCATGCACAGGTGCACAGGATACACAGGCGTCAAGCGCTGAGGTGCGACAATCACTGTGAAAGGCCCATGACAAATCATGCAGATGCAAGCTACCTGACATACAGAAGACTCGTTAGTCCGTCCGGCCCGGTCAACAACCAGCACTGCGCCTCAACATTGCAACCACGCAAGCCTACGGATGTGGCTGGCAGCATGCCTTGTGGCCGCCAAAGCTGCTAGCAGGTTAGCTTTGCGGCTCACCTCTGCACGTCCTCCATCATCATGCACAAGAAGCTACGCGGCAGCTAGAAGGCTTTAGTCCGTCCCGCACTGTCAACGCGCAGCACTGCGCCTCACCACTGCACGTCCTCCATCTTGAAAGTGTTCATGCAGAGGTGCCAACTGCTAGCATGTTAGCTTTGCCCCTCACCACTGCACGTCCTCCATCTCTGCTGGGTTGAGCAGCACCTCGTAGCTGGTGGCGCGCGCCACGCAGCCGATCATCAGCTCGCAGGAGCCATAGCGGCCGATGGGCCACGGCTGCGTGCCAACAATCTGCACATCGCTGACCTGCAGCACGAGAACAGTCAAATGACAGCCATTGGTGATTGCATGCGGTGACCCAGCCACAGCAGCTGGTGTGCAGGGCATGCATACTGATCATCATTTTGTCGCTGGCAATCTGATCAAGTGTCATTGCAAACAATAGCAGGTCTTCGCAATCACCAGTATTGCAGGCCCGTGTACAAACACTGGCGTAGATGACGCCAGAATGGCACGTGGACACAGCTGCTTGCAGATGCTGCAGCTACCATGTTCCTTGGCCCCTGGGCGTAACTTGCATGCCTACATGTTCACAGTACAACCACCAGAAGCTGCTGCTGCGCATTATCAACCCCAACACGCACACCACCCCACCAGCTGCAGCTATTCTGTTGAGGCCGCACCTGCAGGCGCGCCTCCTCCATCACTTCGTTTGCAGTACAACCACCAGAAGCTGCTGCTGCGCATGACAGACCCCAACACGCGCACATCTAGCCTGTTGCAGCATTCCCACAGCTGGCTCACCTGCGCGCGCGCCTCCTCCATCACCTCCCGCCTAGATGTTCGATGTACAACCACCAGAAGCTGCTGCTGCAGAAGATAAACCCCAACACGCGCACTACCCATCCAGTTGCAGCTAACCACCCACCTGCACTCGCGCCTCCTCCATCACCTCGCGCCGCACCGCCTCCTCTATGCCCTCGCAGGGGTCGATGAAGCCGCTGAGGCAGGTGTACATGCCGGGCGTGCTCTTGGCGCTGCGCCCCAGCAGCGCGCGGTGGCCGTCAGGAGACTCCACCAGCATGATCACCTGCGGGGGGGGGGGGCAAGCACGAAGAAGATGAAGAAGGCGGGGGCGGATGCATTGGTAGGCTGATGGTTGGGTGTGCTACTGCTGGGCCTGGCATGCGGGTGGTTTTCTGAATGCACGAGGTTTCGAAGCTGGCACTCTTGTGCCTGCATACACAGCAATTCACAGAAACTGCCAGCCGCCTCTGTCACGAGACTCTGGTGCAAGCTCTTGGTAACTGTGCCACCACTGGGGTGCAGCCTGCAAACAACCCAACGTTTAGCAGCACAGCTGCTGCAGGAGAACGCAATGCCGCTGGGCCAAGGGACCCACCACGGGGTCTGTCCTGGGGTAGAGCTTGTGTGGCTGCCTGCCGATGCATCGCCGCCGCGAGCCGCCCTCTGTGGGTATAGTCTCCTTGCCACAGCGCGAGCAGAACGGGTGCGTCTGCAAGCAGGCAGGCGGGGTTAACAACATACGCAAACGCGTCAGGCAAGGAGAAACAAGCTGTGTGCAGCTGGTGCAGAGTTCCAGTACTTTCACTGCACTCTGCTGTTGCTGCTGATATTTGCATCCCTAGGGCAGGCAATGTTGCAGCTTGTGTTGGTGTCACTGCAGTAACTAGAGCACCTGATTGCTGCTGAGCGCTTCATGATGAGCTGCAAAGTCACCGCGCACGTCATTGCTAGCGTGCTGCTGCTGCTGCTGCTGTCTTGCAGCAACCAACACGCAGTAAACATTGAGTTACTGTGCTCAGTTCCACACAGTCTGCTGCAGAACTGCCAGCAAGTGCTCTGCTATCAGCCGCCTGCACTTGTCCCCGGTTGCGGTGCTGTGCATCACCTGGTGCCATTGGCTGAGCGCCACTGCCTGCCCTGCAATGGCTGCTGCGTCCAAGCTGAGGGTGGGCAGCAGCAGCCGCAAGTCCTTCAGGGACACCTCAAGGTCACAACCAGTGCGCAGAAAGTCCTGCGGCAGCAGCAGCAGCAGCAGCCGCAAGTCCTTCAGGGACACCTCAAGGTCACAACCAGTGCGCAGAAAGTCCTGCGGCAGCAGCAGCAGCAGCAGCAGCAGGGTTTGGAATGGTCCCGAGAGCACAAGGCTGCCTACAGCAAAACACCAGCATCGCATGGCAGCTGCGTGATGCATTGCCTCACTGCCTCTGCCAGATCTCCTCAGCGGTGACACGCCTGTCAACTGCGATGTACCTCATCAAAGGCATGCAATAGGGCAGCTGCAGTACATCCGCTGCTGTCCGAAATCGCTGCCGCTGTGTGCTGGCGCCAGTGCCGTTAGACTCCACGCTGCTGCCGGGCTGTCATTGCCGGCAGCTCTGCTTGCACTCCAGCTGGCGCCAGCTGGGCACCACACTAGTCCTGCAATTGCTTTGCCGTTCACCAGCGGCATTGTGCATCTGAGATGAAGCCACTGCTGCTGCTGCTGACGCTGCCCTGGCCCGCTGCATGGAGGCCTGCACTGCTGCTGCTGCTGACGCTGCCCTGGCCCGCTGCATGGAGGCCTGCCCATAACACCAGCCGCCTGGGCTGCCCGTCAACAACTGCTGCTCCTGCTGCGAAGCCGCGCGGCCTCACCATGAAGAGGTCCCGTGCAGGGCTGATGTCCACCGCAAAGGTCCAGCGCTCCTGCACGTCCAGCCCCAGCAGGTACAGCGGCAGCGGGATGGACTCCGCGCCATCGCCTGCAGGAAGTGGTGAGACAGTGCAAGAGAAATCCTGCAGGTTAAGGTGTGTGAGTGCTGCTTGAGCATGATCAAATGCATTGTGTGTCCTTTGGCTCTGCAGAGCTGTGTTCTTCCGCAATGGTAGCTGGTGCCTCATGATCCCTTGCCAGATGACGAGGACCGCGGGCAAAGGTACTGGGAGAAATCAGCTGTTGTACAGTTGCTATGCAGTTGCAAAAGCGTGCGTGAGGTTGCACGGCAGTTGCTCCACAGCACCAGAGCACACCGTGTTCAGCTCCTGATGCTCCACTGCTTGCAATACTGTTCCCCAGCAGCTACGAGGCACCGGTTAAAAGTAATCTAGCAACACCACATGTTGCTCAAGATGCATGCAGGTGGCTGCACACAACTTGAGAAGCACTGCTGGCCCTCTTCTTGTTGCACTGCCAGCAGTGCAACTGCCGGAGGTGGCCTGGTTGAGCGTCCGGCCACTGCTGCGCACACTATGAGGGTGCTGGACGATCTTTTGGTAATATAGGCGCTACGTCTAATGTCTATCACACCGAACGAGGCAGGAACCAAGCTTTGAAACAGCTGAACTGCTGGTCTGCTGCTGCAACAGCCATACTTACTGGGCGTCCACTTCAAGAGCAGCTGCTCCCCTTGCAGGTCCAGTTCTGGGTCATCTGTTCGTAGCAGCAGCGCCTGGAGGTCTTGATGGACGCCCGGCGTGCTGTCTGGGCCTACTGGCCGCACCACAACATCCCTGCCAGTCACAACTATCAGAGACACTTCTGAGTCAGGGTTGTAAGTAGCCTGGAAGCGCTTCAGCAGATCGCTATGCCTGTCAAGCGGATTGCCTGTGAAGTGCTGTGGAGGAAGGAAGCCGCTGAGAACGATAGCATTCGCCATGGTCTTCCCGCAGGCGGGCAGCAGTTCACATCCGTTGCTTGTTGTGCTCGCAGGAAGCAACCTGCTGGCCAACCTTGTGATTTAGTATATTGCTATTCAGGTCGACGTAACTGCATGTGTGCCTACACCACAAACAGGGTTGATGTTATGAAACTGCCAGTGCTGCGTGCGTGACTCAACGCCTTCATCTCTCAGTCGCAGTGATGCACGTAATTGTATTCTCTTGCTCATGTAGAGAGTAACGTTGATATAATAACAATGTTCCTTACATTGCCGTTGCCTCTAAACCAGTGTGCCAGTGCCACAAGACCTACTGATGACTGGCCACCATGGGGTGGGGTGGATAGGACTGCAGGATACCATGCACCTCAAAACAGAATGCACAGCAAAGTGCACACAGGCTGGTACAGCCACCCACCAAAGCCTGAGGTGACCGCCACTCCTGCCGCTGCAGGGCAGCTTTCTTTGGCTCACTCAATGTCAATGTAATCGGCCGCAAATGTGTGACCTAACCAAGACCATAGCCTAGGCTAGGGTGGCGGGGTGGAGTATACAGGGATGTATCCACGTTGCTGGAGCATTCAAAAGATTAAGCCCTGGACATCCATAAGGCTCTCTTGGCAAACATACAATCGTTCTTTCAGGGCCGGTGTGCTAGGTGTGCAGTCCACCGTATGGGGTGATTCCCACATGCTGCCTAGTAAGGGGTGTAAGGGTCTGAGTGGTCTACCTTACACCGAAAATAGAGAGGATAATCAGTCTGCTTTCCGCCTCCCCAGTGGGTGAGGCGCGGTTGCCGATGCCGAAAGGTATAGCTTACAAGGATTGATTATTATTATTATTATTATTATTATTATTATTATTATTATTATTGTTATTATTATTATTATTCGTTCTTTCACTGCTCAGCAGATCTGGCAGCCTAGTAGGCTGCAAAGACACATTTACCTCTTCAGATTGACCTCATAAGAATCTCCCGTCAAGACAGCTTGACTCACTCCCGTTCAATGCTGGGCCATTGGGCACCATCATGCATGCCATCATGATGATGGCACACGGCGGGACATATCGCGTGCCCCACTGACGTCAGAGTGTCAACACTCAATACTCTAATATGTTGAATGTCGTTCGCTCAAAACATCAGTGCCACCAGTAGGCCATCATGCCACCTCACACCATGATTACCAGCCTGGTGCAGCACAATATTGCCCCAAACAACTGTGCCGGCTGCATTTGTTGAGGACATATGCCGGCACGCAGGGTGCCAGATGCCAAACCGGCACATCACCATACCATTGCACGGCCTCGTCTCGCTTCACCATCAAACCGTCATGTTGTGGCGTGACCTGAACATCAGCACTGCTCTATTGTACGTCTGGGGCTGAGACAAATGCACACAAAGCTGTTGATACAAATACAAATGGTAGCTACCTGTTGCTATAGCAACGTCAACATCATGCGCCAGCCGCTCCAAACTACAGGACTGTGCCGGCACGTGATGCATGTTGACAAACTGCAGCACTTTGCCAGCGTGCACCAATGGGCTGCTGAAAATCATTGCGCACTGCAAGACAACAACCACACGATATACATGCAAGGTGGCCTGGCCACACTTTCAGCTGCTGGATGACCAGTATGTACAAGACAACTGCCATGTACAATGACCACGTGGTGCACCATGGATTCCATCATGGCTGCTGTGCAGCACATGCTTGCAGGGTGAGCATGTGTTGTGTGATGACCATTATCAGAAAAAAATTTCAAAGTATTTACATGCACCATGCATGATATTAACGTGCACACCTCACAACCCACTGGCAGCTACTGGCAGCAGATGCATATGTGGCGAACAAGCTTGCTTATGTTGCTGGAGCACCTGGTCCCACAGCTGCATTCACATGAGGCACAATCCACAGTCACTGATGGCTGCTGACACATGCTGCAGCACGGGCGTGTACTGATCCCCAGGGATGTACATCAGCTTTTATGCCACAGAGTGTGACATATACAACTCAGGCGCAACAGCGTTCAACCATCCATGTACAACTGTCGTCAGTATGACGTGGGCAGCACAGTCACTGTGCACTAAATGTGCCACCTTATCACACACGACGCCAGCAGTGTAGGCCCGGCTTTGCTGCACCTGCTGTTGTTGCCCGCTAATGCATACAATGTAAGTGTTGCCAGCGCCAACAGCAGGGCAGGGCAAGGCCGCTGCTAACAAACTGCAATCAAGGTTGACACCCCGCCCAACCCTTCCAAAAGGCTCCACACCTGCTACCCCTGTTCTATGAAACATGCGACTTCGTCACTCTCACTGTGCAGGCAGCCATCAGCCCATGGTAATTTCGTACAAGCCACAGCAGCCCGGCGATGATGTGGAACCCCACGCGCTCCTTTTCAAAGCTGAAAGGGTTTAACCCCCGTGCCTGCAGCAGCACAATAAGCATGCAGTATCCAGCCAGTAGAGCCATGCTTCTGTAAGCCCAGCGCTTCTGCCAATACCAGTCATACGCAAACCGGGCATTGCGCGCCGGTGCACCCGCCAGCTGTTGCTGGCCAGATGCCGGTGCCTGGACGCCACCCTGTCCTCCCTGCACAATATTTGTGGCGAGGGCCTGTTGTTCCGCATCTGTACTTCCTGCTGCTGTCCCGGCTCCTGTCTTGGGTGTTGCCCCTGATGTTGTTCCTGCTGCTACTCCTCCTGCTGGCTGTGATGCCACCCCTGATGTTGTTCCTGCTGCTGGCCCCTCCTGCTGCTGCCACCGCTCTTCTGTTAACCCCTGTACCTGGGCCACGCCTCGTGTCTGCGTACATTGCTGTGCTGCTGAGGGCACTTCTGCTGCTGTTCCTGCTGCTGCTCAGCAGGTTCGGCATGCAGACGCCTGACAGCATCACGCACTGCTTCAACACTCTGCAACACTTTGATGAGAGGTGCAGTCCAGTCACGCTTGTTTGTCGCCTGTGCCGCTTCTGCCGTTGCAGTGCCATGACACATAAGAGCAAACACCATCTGAAGTAGTGCAGCAGTGCCTATATAGAGCAGCCCACTGACAATGCGCATGTGCGTGGTTGCATTCACAAGAGAGGAGCACGAGTACCAAGTGTCTGATGGCGCTGACCCAGACAACTGGCAGCCAGTAGGCAGCTTTGGTACAATACGAAGAACCTCTGGGTACCAAACCGGCACCAGCTTCAAGGGTATGCCCAGTGGTGCTGCCAAAGATAGCTGAAAGATCCACGTGCCACTTGTGCTGAGCAGCTCTTGTTTGTAAAAAATACTAGGATTCTCATCAATCTGAGTGCAGATGGGGTCAATACCATTCTTGCCCCCAAGAGCGCACCACTGAAAATGCAACAGCAGCAGCACATACCATGCCTGCAAGGCGTACAAAGCGGCATCCAGGTGCTGCCATGGCTTCACGGCTTGTAGCTGCAGCCCGTAGAGAAAGATGTTGACAGATGACACGAACACCAGGTGCAGAACCGCCTTGTGGCATGGCACCCACCACCAGGAGGCACTACCATGCAGCGCTTCCACTTTGATCACAGCACCTTCTGCAGCATGTCGAATGCTGCATGCTAAGCACAAGTAAAGCAACACAGCCATGCCAGAGGCAAGGAAGAAGAAAGAGAAAGTCACCCGCTGCAACACTCAATCATTTGAGGAGACACCACCCCATCAACAGACAGCAAGCTAAGAAGCCAATGTGCCCACTTCACTGCATACAGCGGCACACTGCTGCTGTCCTGATTGTACCCCTCACCATCTGGATCTGGCATGAAGCCAGCCTCCCGGATTGCTGGCAGGTGAGCCCATGTATGGCAGCACACGTGCCCTGATGCGAACAGTAGCAGCCCGCTGATTGCCCATTTTTTGGACGACACAAGGGCGTTACAGCTGTTCATCTTGTCCACCACTGAATCCTCAGCCCAGGATGGCACATAGCATGATGGAAGCACGAAGTGTGCGACGCACTCCCATAGCTGCTGCATCTTGTCTGGCCTGTAACCACCAGAAGCAGAACACATGCTTACTTGCGTGACAGGCAGCCATGCCTTCAGCAAGAGTGGACGCAGCATCGAACTGACGTGACGCATATTGCTATTGCTTTGATCCATGCCATATCAATTGATATCGTTGCAACGTGTTACCTCAACCCTCATCAGTCTCAGCAGGTGATGGCACCAACCCTGGAAGCATGTGCACAGCATCATGATGAAAATCATGTCAGTTGTTTAGCAGTGCTGGTCTGCAGGAACGAGTAATGCTCACCACAGCCAGTACATCAACGTGCCGAGGATGACTGCCAACCCACAGCCGGCGAGCAACATCAATGCCATCATGCTGCTGGGGTTGCTGCACATACAGCAACGTTTCGATGTCCTGCCCCTGCAAGGCTGGTGCAGCACGTAGCGCTGTCAAGTTCCCAGCCTGATGCAGCCACCCTGCCTGCACGACCACCATGGCAACAGGCCACAAAAACACTGGAAACACATACAAAGTGCATAGCACAAACCAAGCCAGCACTGCATACACAAGGAATGTAAGAATCTGCTGCTTGTTTTGCTGATTGCATGTGCTGTCAGTGCATGACATTGTGCACTTGCTGACTGGGCACAGTCTGGGCACAGTATGACAAGTTTGGTAGCCCTGACCCGACTTGCAGGTCATGCAGCTGGCGCTGCTGGCTTTAAACGACCGTTGATTCATGAACCAGGACGAAAGGTAACAGCTGGTTCGTCACGCACTTTCGGTTGCACCAAAGAAGTGTGTTTGCGCACCACCGACGTGTTCTCCACAGGAAGGCAGCTCACAATACTGTGTACCTACTAGAAGACCTTAGAATCTATTTATATAAAAGATACTTTGGGTTCTGGAGAGACTGATCCTTGTTTGTAAAAACTGGCCGAACGCACGAAACTGACTGCTTTTCCTTTCCTTGCAAGAACCTGGATTCTGGTCTGCAGGGTCAAAATCAGGTAACAAGAAGTAGCCGATGACCAAGTTGAGGCCTTTCGGTGTGGAACCGGCCTTGAAGCCATGGGGCCCCACCACAAACTATGTCATTAAAGTACAACAACCCTTGTTGTGTACTGTCGCAGCCAGTGGTGACCCAGTAAGTTGGGATCCTTTAGCAAAAAATCGGTTTAGCAGCGTGTAGCGAGACCTTTACCGTCACCATCAGGTTCTCTCATCCCGCTACTAAGCCCTTAGCCCTAGGCAGCATGATGGCAGCATCGACCTCAGCAAACGGCTTCACTAGAGCTTATGTGACTATCAAGGTGAATATTTCATGTGCTCTATGTTGCACTCTAGCCAGCGTCGTGTCCCGTCACCGCACAGGTCTGTGCAAGCTGTGCACATTTAGGCGCAGCTCTGAATCACTTGTGTGCATGCTGCTTTGGCAGGGGTGAGGTGCGTGCCTCGAGCCTCAACTCGATGTAGCCTACAGGTGCACGAGGCAGTGATGCTATAAATGCTGGACAGCTTGCCTACATGGACAGCCCACTTGGAGCACCAGGAGGACCGGGCGGGTCCCTCAAGGTCCAGCACTGCATTGAAGGTGCGCACTTTGCTTACCCCTGAAGTTCACGATATGTCTGAATTCGCTCGTTTACAAACACATTTGTGGTTTGAACCGCAACAAAAGCAGATGCTAGAACAGTACTGCGGTGAACAAAGCAATGCACAGTGGCTTACAGGCAGAACATCAAGGTCTTATGCTGAAGAGAACGAGCAAGGTTCTATTTGATGTTCATGCCATGAAACCTATGTTGTTTGAGCACGTGCACATGCACGACCTTTGCTGTGCTGCACCATGAAGTTCAGAGATGCAAAACCAACCAACCAACGTCACTAGTACCAAAGCCAACTTCCAGAATACCCACTGGGTACGATGGGTGAACACCATACCACCTAAATGATTATTTCAGACTACCCAAAAAAGCGCAGTGCATCAAGGCCCTGCTTCTAAACGTAGGACTTGTAACTCGCAGTGCATCAGTCACAGCTTGGACCTGAACACCCCAGCCATGTCCAGGAACACAAACAGCTCCGCCAGCAGCATCAGCACCACAAACCCAATCAGCACGCTCGCCTTGGTCAGCTTGAACCCACCCTTCTCCTTGGCCTTGGCCCTGCGTGCTGCAGCGCGGTGTGCTGCCTCCCCCTCATCATCACTGCCTTCACTCGCCTCATCTTCCTCTCCTGACTCATCTTCCTGGCCTGCTGCCTGCCATGCTGCCTCATCCCCTGCCGCGCTGTCCTCATCCGCCCAGCCCTGCGCCTCTGCCTCGCTGTAGGCTGAGCCGGCACGCAGCAGCAGCCTGCCGTGCAGCTCCATCAGCAGCTCCACCTCCAGCTCATTCGCCTCAGCCTGTTGCACGACAAACATGTAAGACAATTGCTCAATTGTCGAGCAACCACATGTCAATGCACAGGCAAGCACGGCAGCATTGAGGCACCAGCACAAGTTGTGGTGTGCTGAACCTCCAACTCATCATGCTGCACACGTTACACCAAGTCAAGTCAAATGCCCCCATCTCCACCCCTGGCAGTGCCAGCTCTTACGCGCACCTGCACCTCCTTGTCACCTCCAGTCAAGTTGAAGGCATACTTGCCGCCTCCTGGCCTGAACAGCTGGAAGAAGCTGCTGGATGGCCGCTGCTTGCCGTCCCTGCCCTTCTTGTGCGTTGGGTCCAGCTCAGCGCTGGCCCAGGCAGGCGCTGCGCTGACCTTGCTGTGCAGCAGGTACGGCTCAACACCGGGCGCCACCTGCAGCAGCAGCGGCGCCAGCAGCAACACGCGCAATCTGAACCCAACCGCATAGGTGTAGGCACTATAGCAATGCGATGTAGTGGATAGGTGTCCCTAGCTGTTGACAGACAGTGCACAGAGCATCGCACCAATTGCACAGAGCTATATGTGCGAGAAGTCATGAACCAGCGCAGCTGTTCAAGCAACAAAGAAAAATGCTAACCCTCACCTCAAACGTGTACTCCTTCACTAGCTTGCTGCAGCTGCTTGCCAGGTGGGCGTTGGGCAGGAACTCCAGCTCAACTGCGCAAGCAAATGCACAACGTGTATGTCACACATGAACATCGCACCAGAAACAGCGATGCTTTCGACACATGTTTACCACTTGGAGTCGGGCGCACCTAGGGCGGGAGCCTGCAAGCATATGTACAGGAGTACTCCCAGCTGCTGCTGCACACACAGAGCAGCTGCAATGCTGACAGAACCATCAACACCAGTTACAAACACAGAACAAAACTAATCGCTGGGACGCGCAACTCACGTTTGCCAACCAGCTCCCTGCTTGCGCCAGGCTCTGCTGGACTGCTGCTGCTACTGCTGAGGCTGAACCGCACATCAGCTAGGCTGGCCAGCACAGCAGCGTCCCTGCTGCTGATGGCCAGCGCTGCTGCGTCAGCGCTGCGCAGCACGCGCAGCCAGAAGCGCGGCACGCTTGTGCTGCTGCTGTCAGCAGGCACCAGCAGCTTCCTGCAAGCAAGTTGTTAGGCAAGCAAACAGGCAGGGCAGCAAGCTGATGAGCCAACGGCAGCCAATGTACGGCTTTGCATGAGGCACGCGATGCTGCAATCGCAGAAATTGTACCTGCTTCCCTGCAACAGCCTGTGTATGCTTGTACTGTCGCGAGCGTGCTGCAGTGTGCAAGCAAGGGCCCACCTGCGCTTGCCAGCCAGCTCCAGGCGCAGCTTGCCCTCCTGTGCATTCACACCATCCCGCTGCTGCTGCCGCTGCGCTGCCAGCGCGTCCAGTGCTGCCTGGTTGTGCCGCAGCGCTGCCAGCAGGCCCTGCACTGGCCCAGGCAGGTCTGCAGGGCTGCCTGCGCCTGCATGCACCACCTGGAAGTCGCCCTCCTCCTCATCTGACAGCGTCTGTTAGGTGCAGACGAGCAACGAAGCAGCAGAAGTTGCAGGAGCAGGAGCATGAGCAGCGCTGGGCTGGGTGACAGCACAGCTATCAAGGTCTACGCACACACCTTCACGCTGTACTATGGGACGTCAAGCGGTCAGGCCCTTCCTTGATATTTTAATGCACAGGAGCATACATGACTAGGAAGTGCAGCCAGCATAACAGCACGCCGCAGCAGCAGCGTAGCCGTGTGCTGTTGCGCTCACCTGCAGCGGCCCTGCCAGGTACAGGTCAGCCGCGCGTGGCAGCACCTGCTCCAGCAGCAGCGCCATCAGCAGCTCATCCCGCTCAGCCTTGGCTGACTTGGCGCTGCCCTCACCACCCTGCTCGTCCTGCAAGCAGCAATAGCATCATAGCAAACAGCATCTCTGCACAGCAGCACCAAACGTGCAAGGCAAGGCAAGGCACCCTTGAATGCTCAACTTAAACCTTGACGTGGCCACTGGCGTGCCAACACCTGTCCCTCGTGCAGTACTGCCATCTGCCAGTCCAACGCTGCCAGCTGAGCAAGCAGATGCCGGACCACCCTGGCAACCAAAAGCACAGTGTGACGTAGCTGACACCAACAGATCGCCAGCACAACATAGCCAGCGCCAAGCAGGCTGAAGCCATGTCTATAGTTCTCAGCATCGCCGCACCTCATCTTCATCGTCATCATCATGCAGCGCTGTTGGGTCGTGCAGGTGCTTGGGCACCTTGCCGCCTTTGCTGCTGCTGCTGTCAGGCAGGAAGAATCGGAAGAAGCTGGGGCAGGGCTTCAGCCGCACACTGCTGCTGCTGGCTGCTGCATCGGCCCCTGCCTTGCCTTTGCCTCCCTTCTTGCCTTTGCCTCCACCCCCTTTGCGCACTTCCTGCAAGCAGGTAACGTAAGCAGGCAGCTTCACCAAGTGCTTGCATGCGTGCTTGGGCTGTTTATGCTCTGATGTGGGTGCCGCGCAGACGCCAAGGCAGTCGCCGTGATCAGTACATGCATACTGCCGGGGTGAGTCTGTTGTGCTTGACTGTTCTGTTGGCCATGTCAGCAAATGCACCAGACTCAGCTATCGGCTGTGTTTCCAACCCTTCACAGTATCCCCTCCGCTGCTAGGCCTCACTACCCTGCAAGCTGGCCAGTGACTACTGCAGGAGCTTCAACAACCCGCCAGTCACCAAACAAGCCCCATGCATGCACGCACCTTGACAGTCAGGTTGTGGCTGCTGTCCTTCCACTGGATGTCTGTTGTGACTGCCTTTGCACCGCTCTCTTCATCGCCAAGGCAGCGTCGCAGCAAGTTGTTGCTGAAGAAGGGGTTAGAAGAAAAGCTCATCTCAACAGTGGGCGCGCCACCAGCTGCAGCAGCAAAGCAGGAGACCAGGAGCGGAGTAGCCAGCACTATTGCATTAGCACCACACTCCAGCGCATGCATAGCTACTACCTTGTGTATTCCAGCAGCTGACCACCAAACCTCCCTGGGATTGCCAGGGCAAGGACACCAGTGCTGCCCAAACGGGGTAACCACCTGAAGACATACTTAAACCTTTCAGTACGCAAAACCCGCTCACCGGCTGGGTATATAGCCTTCACACTGGTGCAGTAGGCCAGCGCCTGTCTGTCCCTGCTGCTGATCTCCTCTGCAAGTGTGTCCTGGTTGCACAGCGCATTGAGCCAGAAGTAAGGCACACCAGCCTTGGCTGACGCTGCTGCTGCATGGCTGCTATCACTGGGTGGCTCGTATCCTGCTAGCTCCTCTGTGGTTGGTGTGGCCTTGCCAGACACCAGCTCCTGCCTGCAAGCAGTGCAGCATAGCAGCCATGCAAGCAGCACGTCTGTGTCAAAACAGTGGTTCAGCACATGCATGCACGCTGCACACTTCGTGCAGTACAATTGCGCACTTGGAATGGTCGTGCAAGCTACGTCTGTCGTGCTCCCCGGGGTGGTTGAACTGCAACTGCTGCTGCTGCTGCTTGCTGTGGCAGGTGCTTGTCTTACCTCTGCTTGAAAAGCTTGTCACGAGCCTGCAAATGCTCCTTCTGCGTACTATCATACTGCTTTTCAAGGCCGGACAGCTGCTTCGCCACTTCGCTCTGCAGAGAAGCCCAGGAAAGAGCGGGTCGTTTGTAGCTCGGTCCGACCAAGGTACAATCGTGATGCTTGCCTGGTGCTGTACAGCAGCAGTTACCTCGATCTCAATGATGCTGTTCAAAATAGACGCCATGGTGCTACAGCTGGAGGAACGCAATCCTCTGGGCACCTGGAGGTAGCAGCAGGTGAGGGGTGATGAACCTGTGGCACACGTGCACACAGCGTATGCATATCTGTGTTCGCAACGGCCCCACACACTGTCGTGGTCAACTGCTATCAAGCTGAGTGTAATGCCCCGCAGTGCAGCATGTCAACAGGAGTGTTACAGGGCTTGGGGTGCATGTGCTGTTACTGACGCTCCACATGACACCACAGGGTGTGAGTCAGGGTGAAAGCATAGCAGCCCAAGCACAAGTCAATCAACTGTGCAGCGTATACACTACTTTAACTGGCTGAAAGGCACCGGAGTGAGCAAACTCCCAACACAACTTCGTGTCAAAGCACACAACTCCACTGCCGCGGTGCCAGGACATGCCATGCACTGCTGAGCCAGCACTGCCAGCACTCAGTCACCAAGTGAGCTATGCATTAAACATACAGCACGCTGATGCAGGGAGCACACGCTGCACGCAGCAGCATCTGCTCATCAGACAAAGATCAAAGACGATGCAATTATGGCAGTCCAGCGTCCTCCATATCACACAGGCGTGCCCAGACACTAGTGTACAATAGTGCCAGTACTGGCATGACCATAGCAAGCCTGGCAGCCTGAATGCAGTGCGTAAATGTCAGCAGCTGCAGAATGTGCGCACACACACGGATACTGTACAGATACATGTTGTACAACATGTTCAAGCTCCCCTCCTGAATCATTCAGCCTAGCAATGCCACGTGCAATGCCACGTGCAATGCTCCTGCTCCTGCTGCTGCGCTTGACTGGCAACGCTGATGCTGCTGGCATCCTTCGTAGGTCGCACCAGCTCTGATCTCCGGCTGCAAGTTATCGGACAAGACCTGTACTGGCGGCGAAGCACAGCTGTACTGCAGTAGGGTGCAGAGAGCTGCACCGCCTCGGTGTGAGAGGCACACTGAAACCTTGAATGGCCAGTAGTGCAGCAATGGGGGCACCACAAATGAGCCTTTGAAGATTTCTTAAGCATCAACCTGCATACAAATTGGCAGACACACGTCAGGCTGCTGCCTATGCTGATCTGGCGATGCGAACGCTGTTGCCGCCCAGTAGCACTGGGCCATCATGTCATGTGGTGGTGCGGTAGCTGCGGTATGCAGCTGCCACTTATCAGCCCCCACCGGCCCCCACCTCGACAAATTTGTTGAGGATCATTATAATCAAATTACCCATTCAAGCCATAGCATCAACATGCAGCTGCCACTGTAGCCTAGCATAGGTGCTGTCTGCAGCAGGCTGTGCTCAGCCGTGTACGCTCACCTGCGGTGCCGCTGTTAAACTGCACTCTAAGCAGTTGTGGGAGGGGATGTCTGCCCACCGGGCCAACAACCTGGGGAGTAGGAACCATCTAACCAGATGGTTCCTATGGCGGAAGTGGGGAATGTCAACAAAATTCTACTCTCCAGGTCTCATGTTCAAACCCCCTATCCTCACTATCCCCATCTCTGTCTCAGCGCGACTGACTGCCATCCTTCGTGCTTAGGGGGTTCGCGCACATTGTGCATGGCAGGAGGGGATGTCTGCCCAACGGGCCAACAACCTGGGGAGCAGCGCTAGATGGTTCCTATGGCGGAAGTGGGGAATGTCAACAAAATGCTACTCCCCAGGTTGCTGTCATTGAGCTTCAAGCCTATGAGCAGGTCTGGCAAGTTGTGCATTTGACAGCAACACCTGGGAATGCCTCCTGCAACCAGCCCAACAGCGGAATGCCCAGCTCTGCACCACGTCTGGCTCAGGCCTCCAGCCTGCAATGGCACTGCCGCGAACGGCTGCGACAGTTGCGTCCGCGCCTGGTGTGCACCACGCTCACAATGACAATGAAGCCCTGCCTGCATTCAGCTGAAGCTGCCAGGCAGCGTGCCTGTTTTCAGATCAACCATAACACTCATCATTGTGATATCTTGTCACATCTGGTGCCTGCAACAAGTGCTGCTATCGACACTCATGCCTGGTGCCAGCAAAGGCTTTGCTGGCCTGAGGCACCAGGCATGAGTGTCGATAGCAGCACTTGTTGCAGGCACCAGATGTGACCAGATGGTTCAAGAATGCATTTTTTCCGGCCTTAGCTCGATGTTTTCAAGCTTGTCGATTCACTACTGACTGCTGGTGCCAGTTACAGGCTTGTAGGTCTACAGCCCGCAAGTACCAACGCCAAGGACAGGTTACATGCACACACTACGAAAATGATTTGCTTTGGCTTGAGCACAGGTTCTCTGGCGCTTGTGTAGGCCGTGCATGTTAGATGTGTGTGGGTACAGTCACCCGTCATGAAGGCGAACGTCGTGTTCGCTTGTAGGAAGCCGTCGCAAGTTATTGCTGACGCTGTTCGCTGCTGTAAGTAATTTTGGCAAGCGCCCACCTGCGATATTTGCTTAACTGTCGTTGGCAACACCGCTTGTGTAGGACAGCCCAGCAAGATGCTCCTCTCAAAGCGCACTTTTGTCACACCCGCGACCGCTTCTAGGAGCGGTGCTCTGGTGAAGGTCCTCCCCAAGGTGGCACTCGGACAGCAGCGCCAGGTGGGTCAGGTCTTGATCATGCTCCACGACTTACCACGCGTTGCATGCATGTGCATAGCTCTCTAGCGTTAGTTGAGCCATATTTTAGCAGCGCTTCAAGCTGCTTCAAGCTCTGTCGAAACAGGCCGGGAGACACTCGCCATCACCCTGTGCACACGGTGTGAACCAGCCAAAGCGCTGTTTCTTCATGTTATGTTCATGATACCATTGTGATCTGGATAGACGTAGGCGTCCTGCGCGCAGCAACAGTGAATGTGGCGCCAAACACCAAACTGCCCTAGTACTTGAATTTGTCTGCCAGCTGGCACGAGCGGGAGCCAGCAGTCCGAGCGATCCATGGCTCGCCACAAGATATTCAGTGGCCACAGTGCCCTTGTATGGACTTCTGCAGGTGTTCTGCTCTGCTGCCAGCAACGAGAACTTCCAGAAGGCTGCCACCCAGGCTGCGTCTGCTGCCAAGGATGCTGCCAACGCCGCAAAGGACGCAGCAAGCGCTGCTGCAAGCGCTGCAGCAGATGCCGTGAAAAACCTGAAGGTGCCAGACATGGCCAAGCTGGACATTGACATCAAGAAGACGCTTACCTGGAACTTCCTGGCACAGCTGGCCCTCACTGCTGTGTCTTGGGCCATCGCCTTCACAACCAGCCACGCTGCAATGGCAAAGGTGGGTGCAAACAGCAACTGCCGTGATTCAATTGCTGTATTCATGAATTAGCCTTTGCACGCTAACATTGCCCCACTTTGCTCGCAGCTTCGTTACAAAGTGCGGGCAAGGGCTTCTGCACCACAGCAAGTGACGCTTTTCTCACAAACCGACCACTCTACAGCATGCGTACCCCAGCTCCTCACATCCCACCCCTGTACTGCTAGCACTGGCAACCATGATATCTCACTGCTCCTACTCGCATGCAGGGCGCCAGCATCCACCCCACCACCGCTCTGCTGATGGTGGGCGTGCTGCTGTCCGGCTACAGCGCGTACCTATCCTACACCTACCTGGTCAAGGTCAAGGGAGAGGGCCTGGACATCCTGCAGGGCTGGACGCAGCTCAAGGCCTTCAACGAGCACCTGCTGATTAACTTTGCAGGCGCAGCAGCGACAGTGCTGGCGCTGCAGGCTGAGGTTGGCACCATGATGGTGGGAGGCATGACCAAGAGCGCTGGCAGCCTCGGCCTGGCCGCACTGGCACAGGTGAGACGCGCGCAGGGGGGGGTGAGGGGCAGGAGACAGGCAATGCAGAAACGCATCTGTGTGTGCCCTGTGTGTACAGGCATGCAAGAGTGCTTGGTGAAGCTGCCACGTGTGTCGTATTACGCTCAAAAACTTAGTGCAGTGCAATGCATTGTGTTGCTGCAGGTGCGTGCTGGTGCCGTGCTCACGCTTGCTGTGTTGCTTTGTGTCGATCTGTTACCAGCTTGTCTGTCAGCTCTTCGCTTTCACCGTCAATCCAATTCCTTTGCTGACGTGTGCTGCTGCCGCTCTGCGTTGCCTGCATGGCCTGTAACTCCCCGTGCTGTGTCACCACGCCAGGCCTCTACCAACACGCTGCTGGCCCACCTGGTGAGCGTGGTGTTCCTGACCTTCATGATCCGCAAGATCACCGCAGCATACCAGCGCGTGCTGGAGTGGGGTGAGAACCTCTCCAAGAGCATGCCACGCCTGTGAGGCGTGATGTCATCATGACGTCATCTGCTGCACCACCCTGCAGCTACACACCATCAGCCCCACCTAGCGGCAGTAGCCAGCTGCTTGCAGCTACTTACGGCGCTTGGTTGTAGCTGCATGGCAACCAGCAGAGAGATGGGGCTGCATCTGTATTGCCAGGTGTTATCACGGCGTTATGTGGCCTGCCAAGTTATGGGCTGACGCTTACTGCGCCTGGATCGTGACCCGATGCCTTGACACTGTTGTTGAGCGATGAGCACATGCAATGGCATGCTGTGTTTCTTATGTGGAGCTGTCTTTGTGCAGCAGCTGCGCCCAAATGAATGGCGCATGCTGTCTTGCTTTACTGAGTTGTTGGAGTGGTGCATGCTAAGCAGGGCGGCAGCCTTCGTCCTGTGTGGCGATTTGCACGAGCGTGACATGGATGCATGAACTTTCAGAAACACATCAACATAGTGATGGACTTTATGGCCTTATTGTTGCTTTGTGATGGTAAAGGCTGCACAACAAACGGGTTGCATACAACAAATGTTCTTGCATTGGAACCGTGTGATGGATGCATATGGTGCTGGGTCCAATCTCTGGGTGCCTGTTGTATGTTATGGTGCTGCTCTTTTACGTTGTAACATGTGCTTCTTCTGCCTGGGTCACTGCTACGTGCGCGTCACTTTTCATGAGGAACAGCCCAGCAGTGTTGCTGTACACAGGACGATCCTTGCACTGCACGGTCCTTGCACTGCAACATACGACAATTGTGAGGCTCACGATCAGATCTTGACACCAAAACACCAAATGTTCATGATGTTACAAGCACGTGGGCTCTACAGCCTGTACCACTCAGTGGTACTGTACAGTGACTGTACAGTCACACTGATGATGACGATGATTATGTACAGTCACACTGCGCGATGATGACCTGGAGTTGCCAACTCTGCCATCACGGGCAACGCGGCGTTGCGCAACGCCTCATGATCAATCAGGCCGAGTGCAGCGCACTAGGAGCTGGCAGCCGCTCTAACATCGCGGGCAATCAAGCACAGTTACTGTGCATCGGGATGTGCATGAACCTGACAGGGCGTTGCAGGTGCAATGGGCAGGCTGCCCCTGCTGAACACACTGCACAACTGGCAACACAAGTCGACAAAGGCACGACGCACAAACAGGCATGCCATGCAAGTAGCAAGTTGTGCAGCACCCTGCAGACCCTACCGCCTCGGCTGCGGTTGTGGGTAGTATGATGCACCGCGGAGCTGCTGGTGCTGTGCTAGACCAGGGCTGGGCCCGTACACAGGCTGGCGCTGCTGCTGCTGTTGCTGCTGAGCCTGCTGTTGTTGCATCATCATCATCATCATCATCATCCGCTGCTGTGCAGCGTCTGGCAGCGCTGGTGGTTCACCGCTGCCTAGGCAAGCGTGACTCCAACCAGGAGCATAGCTACCGCTGCTGCTGCTATACGCATCGCCAGACATCTGCCGGCCCTGCTGCAGCATCCCCTGCTGCATGCCTGGCTGCATGTGCATCGGCATGCCGTGCTGCTGCTGCATCATGTGCTGCATCATGCCTGGCCCGCTGCTTGCAGGAACGGCCCCAGGCGATGATGTATACATCATGCTTGGGGGGCCAGACACAGTCCTGCCCGACATAGGTGGCCCAGCACCTGCCCACCCGCTGTGCATCTGCATCTGCATCGGCGGCATGCTGCTGCCTGGGTTTGAACTGGACAGTGCGTCCATGCCTGCCGCTGCAGGGTTGAACGGCCGGTTGACCACAGTAACGCGCTCCCCCGGTGCCACCTGGTCAAAGTTGCTGGGGGTGCGTGCCATGTTGTAGGGGATGGCCATAGGCCCAGCTATGGGGTACCCACCAGGCCCTGCTGGCGCTGCTGATACTGCTGCTGGTGGCCCCATGCCGCCTGCAGGCAGCATTCCTGCAGGCGGCCAACCAGCTGGTGCAGCGCCAGCAGCAGCACCAGGCGGATACACCTGGCTGCCCCCTCCTGCAGCTGCAAACGGTGAAGGCAGTGAGCCGTCTGGCTGCATCAACTGCTGCTGCTGTGCTGCGACCACTCCTGCGAGCGCTGTGCTGCTGGGGTCGCTGCTGTGGTTTGACCCTGGCTGCGAGCCAGATGCACCAGAAGTGCGGCGCTGCTTGCTGCCCTTGTCGCTGGTGCGCGACTCCCAGGCGCGCAAATCCCGCTCTGCTTTCGTCACCAAGTCCTCCTCTGCCTTTGCTGTCCCTAGCGGCTTGTTCAGGATGCGGTCATCCAGGGGCTTCGAGTAGTGAGGTCCACTCGCCATCGAGTCGGGTGGTTGACCGGCTACTGCTGCAGCTGCAGCCGCTGCTGCAAGGGCCCCTGCTGGTGCACTGACACCCCTGTGAGGTGGTGTCCCTGTTGCCGTTGCTCCACCACCCATGCTGCTTGGAGTGCTTGCAGGAGGACCAGTAGTGGCAGTGTAGGAGGAAGCCCTGCTGCTAGAGCTCATCCTCCTGCCATCTACTGTATCTGGTACTGCTGGTGCCTGGCCCCCTGTCATGTAGTCTTGCTGCACTTGCCCTGCTGCTGCATGCTGCTGCTTGCCAGCTGCTGCTAGCCCTATCGTCTGCAGCCGACCAACTGCCATGTCAGCACCTGCAGGCACCTGCTGCATGTGTGACACAGGCAGCTGCTGCATGTGTGACACAGGCAGCTGCTGCATGTGCTGCGCGGCCATGTGCTGCTGCATCTGTCCTGCAGCCACCTGCTGCATATGCTGGGCAGCCATCTGCTGCTGCATCTGTCCCAAATTCATCTGCTGCTGCATGTGTCCTGCAGCCATCTGCTGCTGCATCTGCCCAGCGAGGTAAGATGGGCTGCGCTGCTTTGGACTGCTTGCAGGAAGGCCAGGCAACGCCTGCCTCGATCCTGCTGCTGCTGTAGCAATGGGGCCCAACCCTCCCCCTGCCATGGTGCCACCTGCACCTGCCATAGCGCCACCAGCTGCCGCTGCTGCTGTGGCAAACGGGCTATTCCCAAAGCTGCCGTCCCCGCCAAACTGCCCCAGCGCTCCATGCTCTGCTGCTTCTACTGGTGGTGCTACACTGCCTGCAGCAGCGATGCCACCTGCTGCAAAGAAGGGACTGTCGCCCATGCTCACTGGCACAGCACCACCAGCAGCGCCTGCAGGAGCCCTTGAATCGCACAAGTCGCCTGTCATGTTCATTGCTGCAAAGGGCCCAGCATCAACAGCATACGAGTCTGGCCGGCTGCCTGGGTAGCCGCCAGCACCTGTTGGCTGCATGCCTGCTGCTGCAACGCTGCCTGTCCTGTGCCCTGCTCCACCGCTGGCCACCCCTCCGTCTAGCGATGGCAGTGTGCAGCCGCTGAAATTGCTAGACTTGATTGTGGTGCTAGACTGGCTCGCTGCTTCTGCTGGGGTGAGGCCCTCGTGGTAAACCACTGTAACAGCAGCACCCAGCCCTGGCCCGTCATCATCCAACGGCTGCAGGCATGAGTCATCTAGGTAATCTGCATCCATGTAGACAGGCAACGCAGACGACCTTGCGCCAGCAGCAGCTGCTGCTGGTGGTGCAGCAGCACGCTGTGCTGCTGCAAACAGTGGGCCCATATCTATTGAGTTGCTTGCAGGTACGTTGCCGGGTGAGATGAAGAAAGGAGAGTCCTGCGCCAGAAATACATCTGGCTCAAGCTCCTGCTGCTGCTGAACAGCAAACGCGCCATGCATGTCACCCAGATCCTCTGCAGCTGCTGCAGCTGCCTCCTGGTCCTGCTGCTGCTGCTGCTGCTCCTGAACTTGCTGTGTAGCAAAGGCACCGTACATGTCATTGAACTCCTGCGACTGCTGCTGTTGCTGCTGCTGTTGCTGCTGCTGCTGCTGCTGCACTGCAAACGCCCCATACATCTCTCCAAAGCCTGGCTCAGCAGCAGCTGCAGCACCAGCGCCATGCGCAGCAGCAAGCCCTGCCGCTGCTGCAGCAGCTGCAGTGGCACTGCTGACTGCATCAGGTGCCGGTGGCGGTTGAGCATCTGGTTGACTGGTCAACCAATCAGCCACGCGGCAGGTTGTGTCCCCAGTGCTCACACCCTGCAGCTCCTGCTGTGCCAGCTCAAAGGGCCCCACACTCGCCAACGCCATTGCTGCAGTGTCCCTGCCGCTGCTGCTGCCCACCCCGTGTACCCCATCTGCGTGTGCGAACGGCCCTGCTGCTGCACTCGACATTGACGCAACAGCAGGCACACTGCTGCCTGCAGCAGCTTGCAGGAGCTGCAGCTGCTGCTGGTGCTGCAGCTGCAGCTGCACAGCCTTACTTTCCCTGCTAGACACTGTCGCACTCGTCTCTGACGACTCCTGGATTGGATCCAACCTTGCCGACTTGGAACTCGCAAGCACCACCGAACCACTGCTGCCGGCCTTCGCACCTACCACACCACCAGCATCAGCAAGCGCTGCAGCTGCTGCTGCAGCACCTGCAGCAGCGCCAAAGCCTCCAATGTCTGCGCTGCTGTCAGCTGCTGCTGCAGGTGGCACTGCAAAGCTCCTAACCTGCACTTCCTGCACGCCGGGCTGCAGGCCTGCACTGCACCCTAAGCCCTGCTGGCTGCTGCTGAAGGGGCTTGGGTAGCCGGGGGGTGGGGGTGAATCTGGTGGATGTGGCTCTGCTGCTGCTTCTATGCCGCATGCATGGCCACACTGGCCTAGCTGCTGCTGTGGCTGTTGCTGCTGCGCTGGCTTAGCAATCTGCCACAAGATGTACAGGGTTGCGAGGGTAGGGCAGCATACGATCAAATCGAAGATTGACGGGTGCTTGATACATGCAGTGCAGTGGCTGGGCACAGAAGCGCCTTGCCGTTGTTGGCAGGCAAATGTACAGCGCTGCAGGTTTGCACAATACTGCGACCC
Source organism: Tetradesmus lagerheimii (assembly GCA_902809745.2). NCBI lineage: Eukaryota > Viridiplantae > Chlorophyta > Chlorophyceae > Sphaeropleales > Scenedesmaceae > Tetradesmus > Tetradesmus lagerheimii. The sequence continues at coordinate 30,828 of CADDIJ020001374.1, read as the reverse complement.
CCCTGCTTCCCAGGACGCGACTACAGGATGCAGCAGGTGGCATCATAGAAAAACCACCCGCTGAAGTGCACCGACAACACCTGGATGATGCCAACAAAACCACACAAGCCTGCTGCTGCTGTTTGGCAGCGTTGCACAGCTGCTGTTGCGAGCAACATCTTTGAACCAAAAGACCCTACCTGTCCCTCCCAGGTGGTGCCACTTGCCGGCGGCGTCGACAGGCCTGCTGTTGTCATGGACATGCCCGCCTCTGTGCTGTTGTGTGTGCTCAGCGTGAAGGAGCTCGGTGGGCTCCCAGGCGCCACATCAGACCCAACCACCACACAACCGCCACCCGGCACCACTACCACAGAAGCACCCGGCTGCTCAGCAGCAGCAGCTGCTGCTACAGCTGCCGGCGCTGGCAGCCCTGCTGCTGCTTCTGGCACACCAAACGGACCAGCATCAACCGCCAGGCTATCATCTGCTGCTGCTGCGGCTGCTGAGGGCCCTGCTGTTACACCAGCCTGCTGAAGCACGCGTGCAGAGAGCTGACGCGACAGGCTGATGATCATAGGGCCTCCTGCTGCTGCGGACCCCTCTGGCAGTGGCAGCGGCAGCTCACTGTCTGTGGTAGCAGCAGTAGTGATGGGGTATGCCGGCCTTGGCAGCGGGTCCTGGTCGTGCTCGTGGTCCCCATCGTCTGCTGCTACTGCTGCTGCAGCAGCAAATCCACCAGCGGCTGCAGGAGGAGCAGCAGCAACTGCAGGCTGCGCTGCTGCCTTTGCCATTGCGACAGCTGCACCAACCCCGGCACCTGCTGCTGCTGCTGCAGCTGGCCCCGGGAGAGCTGCGTTTGTCTTGCGAGCTGCTGCGGCGGCTGCTGCTGCTGCTGCCTTGGCTGGGTTCCTGGTGCCTGCGAACGCGAGCATGGTGCTGCTCTGTAGGCGGCACCTGTTGATGACCATGCGCCAGCGAATCATGGCTTTGAGGCGAGCCGCGATCTTGTCAAAGCTGGGCCGCGTGTCTGGCTCCTGCGCCCAGCACTCCTCCATGAGCTTCATGTAGTTGCCCAGGCCTGCAGTTTGAATGTCGTTACTTATGTTATTATTCTAATAAAGTCACAGCTGGTCACCTAACTGGCATACAAATGCAGGTACTGTGCATCATATGAATGCAGGAACAAGTAGCTTATTACAGCCTGCAACTAGTCAAGTAGCACCAGCATCGCATCACTGCACATGAGTTTGGCGGAAGGTATTAAATGCAGCAGCCAAGTTGTGTTGTCTGCGCTTACATGTGCTGCTGCTGGTGCCAGGTGGCAGCTCCTCCTCATTGAGCAGCTCAGGCCGGCCACCACTCATCACACGCAGCACAACCTGCAGCACATGGGCGGTGGCAGCAGCAGCAGCACCATCGTGGTTAGCACGAACAATAGTGGTCAGCACGCAAGCACACCTGACAGCTACAACCACACTCCCTCGGCACACACAACGCACACAGGCACCAAGATAGGCATGGGTCTTTCCCATCAATCGCTGCCGCCAGGAATACATCAAACATGCGCTGACAAACCGCAGACATATCCTGCTGCTGCTGTTGCTGCACAATGCTCCACGCCCCACCTGCTCTGGACCGGCAGGACTACCAACACGTGCGGCAGTGGTGATGACGTACGTACAACAGCCAGAAAGTATTGCTTACAAGCATTGATCATGATTATGCCCACCTGCTCCTTGGAGAGGTCGTGGAAGGGCATCTGCCATGTCAGCATCTCGTACATGATGATCGCGTAGCTGTACACGTCAGACGCCGTGCTCAGCCGGTTCTGAGTCATCAGCTGCAGACGGGCAGCAGCAGCAGCAGCGCACAAACAGGCAAACAATGATTCAGCAAAAGCTGTTGCCAGGCCACACGCCATCTGCAGGGTGCCACCTCAGCGCAAGAGTTCGTACATAATGCACATGCTCTGCTACAAGTTGGGTCCATGCAACCAACAGTACAGCCAGCAAGCTTCTCTTCTTGCAGGGCCGCACGACAACTATTTCGGCACCCGCTCACCTCTGGTGCCACCCAGCGCGGGTGTGTGATGCGCTTGACCTGCATGCTGGCCTTGTTACCGCTGAGGCGCTTTGTGAAGCCAAAGTCGCCGATCTTGACCTGCACGCGACACAAACAGCAGCAACGGTAAAAAACATGCCGCTGCGGCGCAGGTTGTGGCAGCGCTATCCCAGCCGTATGCCTGGGAGTCCCCAGGTACTGGTTGTCAAAGCGCACATGGTAAAAGTGGCAGCGCACGGTATCACGGGAGCTGTACCCCAGTGGTACTGCCAGCAGCTGGGGTAAGCAGCGACGCAGGCACGCACACGCAGCAGCGCAGCTCACCCTGCCGTCCAGGCCTACAAACAGGTTGGGGCTGCGCAGGTCTCCGTGCACGTAGTGGCGCTTGTGCAGGTACATCATGCCAGCGGCAACGTCGTGCAGCATCTCCAGGCGCCTGTCCCAGTTGAAGTAGTTCATGTACTGCAGGCGGCAAACAGCACCATCAGAGGGTCTGTCAGGCAGACAGCGCGCCACCCCTGTCCCAAGCCTTGCTGCAACCAAACAGCAGGCTGTTAGCAGCTGACACCACGCAATTGAACAGCCGCATCAAGCCACCCTGCTTTCAACACCAAATCAAGCACAGTTTCACACATCACGTCCACCGCGCACCTTGGTTGCCTGCCTGCTGTGCTGCGTCTTGGCGCTGAGGTTGCTCCACTGCCGCCGCGCCTTCTCCAGCATGCTGTACACGTTGCCGTGCCTGTAGTACTCCATCACCACCAGCGGGGGGTCCAGGCACACCCCGCAGAAGCGCACAAGGTTGGGGTGGTTGAGGCTGGTCAGCAGCGCAACCTCCTTGCGCAGCGCGTCCTGCAGATAGAGCATTATTCAGTTACAGCACCGCAGCAGCAGCAAGAACTCAGGGAAACACGTGCACATGCAGAGGTGGTTGAGGCTGGTCAGCAGCGCCACCTCCTTGCGCAGCGCGTCCTGCAGGCAGGGTTCGGATACAGCACCGCAGCAGCAGCAGTGGGAATTATAAGAGACACGCGCACATGGAGAGGCTGAACGGACACAAGCAGCACTGGAAGCTAGCATGGAGTCCTTGACAGGAATCTCTAGAGCTGTTGCAGTGGATGACCCAATGGCACGCCAGCCCACAAACGCGTGCGCAGCTGCACGTATGCAGGCGCAGGCCCCAACAACGCAGGCAGGCCCTTGCTCACCCGCGCTCGCTGCATGGCCAGCTCGCTGGGGGTCTTTCCTGCTTTCTCGCACTCATCCACTGCCAGATACTCCTTGGCTGCGATGTCGATGTTGGTCCAGGTGCCGCGGTACACCTGCGCAGGCGCAGCAGCATCACAAACACACACAGAGATTGGTTGGTGCAGTTGATGGTGACAGTCTCAAGCAGAAGACATTTCACACAAACACGCCACCGTAGCTCGCACCCTAGTCCTGCAAAGCTTAGTCAATCAGCATAAGTCCAGCAGACCAAGTCCTGCAAGCTGATTCTGCAAGCCTGCAGCTCCTGCAGCTCACCTTGCCCTCAGCCCCACTGCCAATGACTTCCTTGAGAACCAGCTCGCTGTTGCAGATCACGTGGTGCAGCTTGATGCCTTCACCCGGCTGCACGCTGTTGCTGGTCTCCAGGCCGCTGTTGCTTGCCGAGTTGTTGCCACTGGTTGAGCTCTGGCCTGGGCTGCTGGAGGCGGGGACAGCTCCAGCAGGCGGCGGAGGCGGGTACTGCTGCAGCAGCAGAGAGTCAAAGCAGCAGAGAAGACAAACTGTGTGGGTGCTCTGTGTTGAGCGCTCAGTGCTAGCATGGCACGCTGTGACGCAATTACCGAACAGTAGCTGTAGCTGTGTGAACATGGCTGAGAGCTCTCGCTAGTTGCAGTCCAGCATGCTGTCTTCCTGTCGCACAGGCACCCTAGCAGAACGCGACTGCACCCTCTGGAATGTACAGAATGCCACCCTCGAGCACGCTGCAGCAGAACCTCACCTGCATAAATGCAGGCGGCCCTGGTCCTGGCAAAGCCGAGATCAGCGGCAGATGGCCCGCGTTGACATAAGGCATCCCAGCCATGCCAGCTGCGCTACTCATCTGCATGGGGTCAACCTTCTGCGGCACAACTACTGTCCCCTTGTCATCCACCTGCAAGCCCCGCTGCACTGCGTTTGCCCGCGACATGGGGTTGGAGGATGTAACAGACGCAGCGGCTGGCCTGCCGCTGTTGATGCTGACTGTGCTGCTGGCTGGCTGTGCCATCACCCCACTGTAGCTGCTCATGTTGCTCATGTTGCTGCCATCTGGCAAGAAGGTACCTGCTGCAGCTGCTGCAGCTGCTGGCGTCATAGGAGAGCTGGGCGGTTGCTGCTGCATGCTGTCCTGCAAGGGCTGCACAAACGGTCCTGAGCGGCTTGCTGATTGACTGCTCGTCCCACCAGACGATGCATCGTCGCTGCCAGCTGCTGCTGTTGCAGCCAGCGCCGCTGCAGCCGCTGCTGCAATGTGTGCTGGCTCGCGCCGCGAGCTAGCTGCTGCAGCAGCGTCTCCTGCAAGCGCCTGCTGCAGTGCTGCTGATGTGGAGCCTGCCCCGCCACGCACGCTGCTCTGCCTGCTGAACATGAGGCCGTCTCCCTGTGCCTCAAGCTTCAGCCGCTCTGCTGTCCACGACTTGACAGTGGCTGTGCTGGCAGTGACAAGCAGCTCACCCTGCACACAACAGAACAGGCAGTGCAGCAAGGCGGCACAACAACAACAACAAAACCGCCTTAACTTTCTGCAAAGTGCTGAGTGAAAAATGATGAAGCTGCTGTGTTGACTATGCAGGGCGCCGCTTCACAGGGTATGCAGCAGAGCATATGCACTGCACACACCAACAGCTGCGCTGTGCCAGCTGAATAGGGTCCTGCAACTCACCAAGCTGCTTGCGGCTTCGATGCCATTCTTGTGCGCCTTGATCAGCGCAACGCGAGGCAGCCACGCGTGCAGCGCAGGCATGCCAGGCCCACTCGGCAGTGCTCCACCACCCAGGGGCAGCGTGCGAGAGGCAGGCACCCCTACTGCTGCAAAGCTGGGAGCGCGCCCTGCTGCTGCCACTGCACCGTTGTATGGTGTGGGCATAGGCAGTGCAGCGAGCCCTCCAGTGGACTGTGCCAGCGCCAACATCTGCAGGTCTTCGAACACAGCCATGCCCCGAACGGAGCTACAAGCACAACACGCGGTTGAACACAGCGGCAGGCAGCACAGTACAAGGTGATGAGAAAGCTCGCGACCATGTTGAGGGCGGCTCTGCAAAGAGACAAGCTCCTGCTGCGCTGTGGCCTTGCAAGTTTCCAAACTGCACATCAAAGCATCTATAACCTGGCAGTGCACGGGTCTGTTCCAGCAAGCAGAACTGCACACCAAGCAGCAGCACACATATAGCAACCTGTCCCTGCTCACCACTGCGGCCTGGCCTCTCCAATCACACACAGCAGGTGCATCACGCGCGGCGATGCTGGCGACCGCTGCACCCCCTTGAACTGCCACAGCAGCACCTGACCCCGCTCATGGCCAGTCAGCAGCCTCCAATTGCTGTCTGCTGCACTGCCTGCAGCCTGCCCTGCTGGCAGCTGCCCGATCATGCCTCCTGCCTTTGCTGCCGCGTGTGCCATGACGCTTGCAGGAACGGTCGCACGCGCTACTGGGGGAGCAGCGTAGCCCACTGCTACGCCTGTTGCTGGGATACCTGGCACTGCGCCCATGGCGAAGCTGTTAGTGCCTTGCCCTGCAAGCAGCAACAAGTGTACAAACACACATAGATTAAGAAGCAGGCAGCTGTTGAAGGCTGCAGTGGCTGTCGTTTCAGCGACCAGAAGCATGCAAGATAAACCACAGATCAACCAGCAGCTGAGTCTGCTGTTGCCGCAGCAGAAAATGAGCGCACTGCATGGTGTGCAAGCCTGCCGCGTGTCCCAGGCGCGAGCACTCCTTGGGACGCTCACCTGCAAACATGGCTGTTGCTTGCTGCTGCCCGTCCTCTGCGTCCCACGGCAGCACTGCAAAGCAGTACGTTGCGCCAAAGCTGTCGCAGTTCGCCACCTCAAGCTCCTGGTAGTTCCTGCTGTTAAACACCGTGATGCTCGCTGAGGCCTTGCTGCCACTTGCAAACACCGCAGGACCCTTCCCCAGCATGGCATACACAGGCACACACTTTCCTGCAGCCCCAGGAGGTCCGCTTGCTGCAGGAGCAGCCGGCCCCTGTGCTGCTGCAAGGTGCACGAGCGTGCGCGCCTGATGTGGGATCAGCCTGAAGCATACGCTCAACCGATCTGTGTTGAGGTCTAGGGTGAGCACGCGTATGATGCCTGCATCATCTCCCACCCAGCAGAAGTGCCTGCTGTCTACTGCCATGGAGCGCACAGGGAGGCCCACTTCTGTGGGGAGTGAGGCGAAGCCCCAGCGGCCACGCGCATGCAGCAGCACGCTGCCATCTGCGCAGCCTGTCCATACGTTGAGTGTGGTGGGGTCGCACGCCACACACGTCACAACCTGCGCCTGTTGAGTGTTTGAGGGGTTAAAAAGGAAGATGGGGCAGGGAGGAAAACAGAGTCAGACACGTGTACAGCTTGTCTGATGTATGCATGGGTGCAGTAGCCAGTGCTGACGATGATGCAGCCATGTTGCACGAATCTGTGCTAGCCACGAAACATATGCCGCTAACAATCAGCAGTAAGCTTGGGCTCCATCTTGTTAATCACCCGCACACCCGGCTGTCTGGCAGTGTCCACTGCTGCTCCTAACATTGGTATACCAGCACAGGACATCCACACATCACTAACACGCATGCATAACCAACATACATGCCCATGCTGTTGCATAACCACACGATGCCTGACGCCTCACCTTGTCACTCAGCTGCACCTCCGTCTTGGCTGCGCTGCTGCAGCCAGGGTACAGCTCCACCTTGCGATTCAACCCCACCAGCAGAGTAGGGCTCGCAGCGCTGCCGTCTTGACGTGGCGTGAGCGCAACAGTAGACACGCGCACACCACGCTCCCAGCTCAGGTGCAGCTCTGAGGGGCCGCTCTGCGCTGCGGCCTGCTGCTGCTGCTGTGGCTGCTGAGCGCAACAGTAGACACGCGCACACCACGCTCCCAGCTCAGGTGCAGCTCTGAGGGGCCGCTCTGCGCTGCGGCCTGCTGCTGCTGCTGTGGCTGCTGGTAGGGGTCATCGTCTTCGTCGCTTGTGAGAGAATCGGTTTCCTCCTTTGCCATTGCTGCGCGAGCAGCAGCCAGGCCATCACGGGCTTCCTGCAAGCCGGCAGATTGATATCACGCAGAACGTTGTCAATCACCATGCAGCAATACCACCCGACAGCGGGGACAGTGTTCAACTGCACTGGCGAGCATGCAAGCGCTTGGGTGCAGAAAGCCCAAGAGGAACTAGAAACGGCCAGCTGCACAAGGTGGCCGCCAGTTAACACTGCCGCTACTGCACACGCAGCAGCCACACCTACACAACCGTCCTGCAGGCGGACGTATTGCAAGCAACCTATGATGCCATCACACATCCAAAACACCAGTCCGGCCCTGCAAGCTGCAATTGCAAGCTTGACAGGGCAAAGCAACTGCCCGCAAGCTCAGGTTGTGCAAATCGTGTAGCGCTGTGCGCTGACCAACGCTGCTGCAAGGGCGCGCTGCTGCTGTTACCTTGAAGATCTTCTTGTGTGGGTTGACCAGCTGCTTGCCCAGCTTGATGAAGAAGTTGCCCTTGGACTCACGCGCAGCAGTAGCCACCTTGCCCTGCAGCAGTGAGCACACACAGCAACAGCAACAGCAGCATAACCAGGAGGGTCTTTCAGAACTGAGCCGCCAGATGGAGCATGTTCAGGGACGAGTTTGCAAGCCACAGTGCCTGACTGCAGCTGTCATGCTGTGCTGCAAGCCGTGTCATCACCTGCAGCCAGTGCCTACAACTGCTGTGTGAGAGTCCTGGTCCTGCTGTCCACTGCCTGACGCCAGCAGCAGCAGCGGCTGCATAATAGCCATCGCACCCCCAACCAGCTGCCAGTCTGGACTACTGCTGCGATACTTGGAGGGCACCAAACACAACACAGCTACTGCAGCCGCGCTGCTGCTCTGCTGCATGTCGCACCTGCAGCACTTTCAGCGAGTCCTCTGCCTTGAGCGCTGCTTTGCCAATCGTCTCTGGCAGCAGGTTGCAGTCCGGGTGCAGCGCCTGCGCAGCCCCGCAGCAAAACACAGCACGCGCCAGCTCAGGTACTGCCACCAAATGAGATCCATGACGTGCTACCAGCCACACGCAAGCTCCATGCAAGCGCGTCCCAGCGCCACAGCACTTCACATCTCTGCAAAAGTTGGGGCCGCTGCACTTTTGCCTGTTGCAGTGGACGCAAACATGTGCATGCAGGTGTCTGCCACTGCAAGTTGCAAGTTCTTCCACCTGCTGCAGCATCTGCCCAGGCCACCAAGAGCACGACAAGCGCCAACAGCCAATCCACCACAGCACCAGGCAGCGCAGCAGCAGCCCGATGTCTACCACACCACAGCGCGAGGAGCAACACCAGCCGTACCTTTGCTTCAAACTCCCGCAGTAGCTCTAGCGCCTCATCAACAACTGCGTTGCTTTCGTCCCGCAAGTTGGCCAGCTGGCAGGCAGCTGCCCAGATCCGCAGCTTCTCAGCCTCCCGCTTTGCTGCACTGATGCGGCTCAAGTGTGCACGCAGGTCCACGCTGGACATGCTGTGCCTTGCTGCTGCTCACTGCGTACACAAACCAGCAGCAGCAGAAGCAGCAGCAGTGGCACCAGGACCAGCTCCAGTAGGGTCGGACACAGTTCATGGTGCATTGTTGGTGAACAACAAGCTCAGGGACCCTGCAGGACTTGCAGCTTACGCACTGTGGAAAGCGGAATGCTGCAGCAGGCTTCAAGCACCATCAACTGAGACACTTGTGATGGGTGCCTCGCGGCGCACTGCTAGCCTGCTGCTCACGCGACACTACAATGTCGAACTTCTCGGTTTTCATGCCGTCTTCCTAAGGCTGAGGCGTTAGGCGTGCTCACCTTGGAAGAAGGACCCAATAGTTCCACCAAGGGAAGAGCACGGCTACGGAGGTCCCATGAAGGTTTCGTTTGAGAGAGATCGAAACACATTAACCATGTTTTACGATGCAGGTAGGCGCATGCGTACGATGGCACAAGCAAAATCTGCTTACTGGCGCCACTGGCCAGCGTGTCGTTTTGCTACTGATATTGAACGCACGTTTGATAGTCGCTGTCTCGCTGGCTGGGCCGAAGTGCAGATGCAACAGTAGTGCTCACATGGTGACAGCCAACTGGTGTTTTGCACGAATAACCTTCCGCCATTTTGTAATGCCAGACTAGCAACACCTGCAAAAACATTGGTTACGTTTGCTGCAACTGCTGCACTTACAGGTCGTACGTGCATTGAGAGAGAAGTATCGAGGAGTCCATGTGCATGTTTGGACGGCTTGGGATCTCTACTTCAATGCATTTTAAAGCATTTAAATTTTTCTTGAGTAATTGCTTTTCGTTTATTTGAGCAACAGTTACGGCTTGCGTCATACAACCGAAACCTTGGAGTGTCATAATTGCGGAAAGCTTTCTTTATGCATGAGCGCACGCCATCAGCCTGTCTAAAATGTGTTCAACACCTGTCTTACACGTCTGTTCGTGCGCATGTTCGTTGCGCGATACCGCAATAAGCTTGCATCAGCCTCCCTTCGACTGCAGGCCAGCCAAGCACAGCAGTGGGAACGCCAGCATGAGCAATAGCAGTAGCTGCACCGCCTTCGAGCCTAGTACGCTGATACCGCATGGCTCAATCACCGCTGGCAGCACTGCTCTGGCAGCAGTCAGGTCTTTTGACTCATGGCTCTCTAGCTCAAGCACAGGTTACTACATACGCCTGTATGGCTACTTCTATGCCATATGCATTGTTGCCTCGCTGTGGGTGTTCTATGTAGCAAGACGGCTGCAGCCAGGTTTGCAGCGGGCACTGGTCTGCCTGCCAATCGTGGTGCTGCAGCTGTCTGCTACACCAGTGCTCGTGGATCGCCATCGCACAGCAGTGCTGATCGTGCCTGTGATGGGCATACTGTCCCTGGCAGCTTTCAAGGTGAGAGGGTTCAACTGGGGTAGAGACAGCAAGCCAACGCCACAGCCTTGAATATCGCCACACGCCAGAACATGCTCAGCACAGTGGTGTGTTTCCCTGCAGCGCATGCATATGTGTGAATGCACATGCAGCCCAACTCGGTGTTCCACAGCTGTTACACAATCGTTAGCCTGACGGTTCTTCCGAGAAGGCCAGCATATGCCGTTAAATTCGTTACCACTGCTGGCACCTGCTGCTCACGAGCGTTTGCATGTACATTGCAGGTGGCTGCCTTTGCCATGGGCCGCGGCCCCCTGGCCCTGCCCAACTGCCCCTGGCTGGAAGAGCTGCCACGCTTTGGCGCTGTGCTCAGCTTCCCGGTCATCCCAAAAGCAGGTAAGCGCTGCAGGATGTTCTTGCCAGCCAGCGTGCTCATGTTCAAGGACGAGCGACTGTTAACGGAAGTGGTATAGTAAGCTCAGGCGTGTTCTGCATGGATGTGCTGCTGTTGCACTGCACTCGAACATGCAGATGGCGAACGGCCTACGTGTAACTTCCACTCTCTAAAAAATGCTGCTGCTGCTGCTCCTGCCACTGCTGCGTCGTGGAGGCAACCAGCAGCTTCAGCAACTAGATCAACGGTCAACCATGCTGCTGACCTGCTGTGCTGCTGCAGTCTTCAAGGTCAGCAAAGGCGCAACAGCAGACGCGCTGTCCACCTCAGCCCCCTCCACCGCATCCACCTTTCTCTACACCTACTACTGCAAGGCAACAGGCGCCACGCTGGCAGCAGCGCTGGCTGTGTGGCCTGTGCTGCCTGTGCTGCTCAACCACTGGTTCTATGCGCTGTGCCTCAGCCTGAGCCTGGGGGCCATCTGGGACTTCTGGTGCCTGGTGAGGCCGCGGCCTGCGCAGCAGCCCTGTCCCTGTTGCTCGAAGCACTTTGATGATCTCACAACCGCTGATGACGGCAGCAACTATGATGTACGCAGTGCACCCTGGCAGACCTAGGCAGTGCACGTCAGCAGCCAACAAAGATGCACTTCATGAGTACAGCATTGCAGATGCTGGCGGGTGAGAAAGAGGGTTGCAAATGTAGACTTCACTTTATGTAGAGCGTGTAGCATGGTGCATTGCTTGCTCTTGCACCTGTCGGGCACTGCCCGATTGCAAATCACCAGATCCTGCAGCGAAGCCTGACAATGCATCCCTGCCTGCTTGCCTGCCTGCCTGCCTGCCTGCCTTCCTGGCTGCAGATGGTGGTGCTGTGGTTTGGTGTGGAGGCGGCGCCCAGCTTTGACAAGCCCTGGCTGTCCACGTCATTCGCCGACTACTGGTCACGCCGCTGGAACCTGACCACCACCTACATGCTCAGGTGCAGTACAGTTACTGCAAGGCTTTGCAGTCACGCTCCAGGGTGATGCTGTGCAAGAAAGGGGATGCATTTTCAGTCAAGGCAGACGGTTGCACTTGTGTCGCCTGCATTATATGATTTCATTGAACATGCTGCTGCTGCTGACATGGTGCAATTGCAGGGTGTTGATCTATGAGCCCGTCATGGAGGGCCGGTTCGTGCCAGCAGCAGCAAGTCATGCACAGCTCACAGGCTCCGCTGCAGCAGCACCTGGCCAGCCAACCAAGCCCTCACAGCCGGCTGCCAAAGCAGCAGCACCAGCAGGCCCAGAAGAAGATAACAAAAGTAACAGCAGCAACAGCAACAGCAGCAGCCAGCTACCCAACCCTAGCAGCAAAGCAGACAGCAGCCCAATGTCTGCTGTTGCTCTCACAGCAGGCTGCCACAGCCAGACAGCCCCAATCCAGGAGCAGCAGGCCAACAGCAATGGCAAGGATTCTCCAGCTGCTGCTGCTGCAGCAGCGCCAGCCACTGACAGCCGTCAATCCAAGCAGCACCGCATGCTGAGGCGCCTGGCTGCCCTGCAGGCCACGTTTGCGTTTTCTGGGCTGTGGCACCTGCTCATCTTCTACTATGCCACCGGGCTGGTCGCGCCGCACTGGTTCCTGTTCTTCAGTGTGCAGGTGACTCACTCAATGATTTTGGCTGCAGTACAGTGCGGCACTGTTAGCATGTAGAGCAAGGCTGACCAGGTGCCGTACTGCTGTGATAGATTAAGTGTGCACGTCAGCATTGCACGTGATCACGGCAGCGGCTTGAGCGCAGCATGGCAGTGCACATGTGACATGGTGCATGGTGCCTGTGGTTTTGCTAGCCTGACAGCCACTGTTACTGGGCACACTAGCCAATCCTGCACCTGCAGTTGCAGCTCATCATAACCTACGCTGCCTGCGTTACCGCTATGCGTGCAGGCGCCCATCATGGCAGCAGAGGCCATTCTGATCAAGTGGGCTGAGAAGCGGCAGCTGCTGCTGCGCAGACCTGTGGCCATCTTCCTGACCAACTTCCTGCTGATTGTGGTGGCTAACCCGCTGTTCTTCGGGCCCTGCGACTGGTCAGGCATGTGCACCGCCATGTTCGATAACGTAAAGGGTTACTTTGCATGAATGATGGCTGCTGCTGGTGGCGGTGATTGGTTTAGCTCTCTTAGCTGTTATTGATTGATGTTCCCGGTGGTCTCCATGAGCTGCATAAAAGTCGTGCTGCTTCAGCAGCAACCTGCGGCACCCAATTGGCTTGAGGTCATGCCTTTGATCCTGCTGGGCTAGGCCCTAGTCCAGAAGTGCACGTGTCAGGCGCCTGTGGCAACAGCCGTTGAGTTGGAAGATGCAGTTCTCCAGAAGCCTCAACATGCCCGCAGCGCATACAACATGATCAAGCATGAGCGCTGGGTCAACCAACCTGGCGTGTAGTTTGAATTATGGTACTGTTGTCAGTGCTGCTCAGGCTGGGTTGTGCCATATCAGATCACTGTCAGCTCAATGAGTTGTATCCGTGCTTGGAGTGGCGGATGCAGATGTAAGAAGTCACTGTTGCCAGCTGTTTCATCGTGTCTTAGTTGCAGTGTGCAGCATAGCATCGCCCTGGCAAAGCCTCGCTAGCGCTGGTGCAAAGCTGCACAAGCTGGTCAAACATTGGGTTGGGAAGGATGATGATCAGCCACCTATTTTTTTGTTGGTTACAAGGGGGGCGGAATCTATTGGCTGGCCATACACTGCAATCAAGCGAACCTGATTGTCGGAGGCCTGCGGCACTGCCGCACCAATGAGACACGCCAAGCGCCCTTACTCCAGGAGGTGCCCAGCACCCGGACCAAAAACAGCGGAGGAGTTGAACCCCCACACCCACCTATTTACCTTGAAAGAAGAACGGTACGTTTGTCTCCCCTTGCCCTGTCGTTGGGCGCAGATCAAAGCATGCGCATGAGATCACCACAACGCAACATGTACCCAGGTAGCACTGGCACCCACCCCGGTCGGTGATGCTGCTGCAACCTTAGGCTTGTCCAAAGTCGCTTTTGTTCTGCGACGCCTTGGCGATATATTACGTTTCCCCTCAATAAGACAACAAATAGGCGCAGCATACATGATTGAATGTCCCAACGCAACGCAAGCAGTGATACAATCTTCACTGCAGACTCTGCAGCTCATGACAAGGCTGGTGCTGGGCGACTCACGGTGGCGCACACAACAATACTGTTGCAAATTCTGTCAGATGCAGATCTGTTGCAAAAATACACGCTGTCGTTGCACACACTTGTTCGCTGCACACTCAACGTTGACACGTACAGCGACCTGCATGTGGTTTGATGCCAAATCACCGCATTGCACGCACTTACCGATTGCGTTTACCTGTAAAATGTAAATAAGTGCTTGCTGCGTCGGCGATCTGGACTGTTTAAGCACAGCGAGTGGAACACAACCAGGAGTGACACAACCTAGTGACGAGCTGCGCTTCAGAGGGCTGGTGCGCTCCACAACGCTGCTAGAGTTACATTTGATTCAACCAAAACGGAAATACCTGACACAGCATCGCGCAAGCAGGTGCCACGGGTGCATGTCCAACTGGCGCAGCACTTATCTTGCACGCCACCTGTTTGCAACGCTTTGTCCGTTCCAGCGAAGCCGCACAACGCACGAATACATTGAAGCTGTGATAGATTTACTGTTTGTCCTCAGCCATGCGGGAGCTGTGGGCATGAGTCAGCTGTCCCAGCACCTGCTGCTGTCAGGCCCAGCATAGGCAAGCAGTGTCCAGGCTAGTATGGAAGCAAGCCAGATATAGATGTATAAGCGCCATGCGCTATAACACTGGTAGAATCTGTCTTGTGAGTAGGCTGCAACGGCGAACTGGCGTGCTGCTTGTGGTAGCATTGCTGGCAGCTGCAGCGTGCCTGTCCACTGCAGCCCACCTGCGTGGTGCACCAAGCAACCTGCTCACAGTACACAGGCAGCAGCATGGTCCCCGTGTACCAGAGATTCTTTACAGATGGGCGCAGTGGCAGCAGCAGAAACTGCAGCAGCCAATCAAGGCACGCCTGGTCAGTGACAGCCAGACGCAGCAGCAGCTGGAGTCGGCACCACAGCAGCAGCAGCAGCAGCAGCAGCGGAAGTCGAGCTGGTTCAGGCGCTTGCTTGGCACAGTCAAGTTTCCAGGGCCTGATGACCCAACCCTGAAACCCTACGCTGCACTCCCAAAGCACTTCCAGCTGAAGTGGTTTGAAGTGTTCAAGCAGCAGTGGCAGGACTACCATACAGGCCTGCAGGCAGTCAAGATCGGTGACAAGTCATTGGCTGACCTGGCAGCACCGTTATTGTTACAAAATGTAACAATGGTCAACCCTGCGCAGCTGCAGCGGGCAATTGGGCACATGGGAGCTATGCACAGGCTGCGGAGGTGAGAGCAGTGCGGAGGGATTTAGTAGCCAACTGTCTGCACATGCATGTTGCTACAATACACAGTTGCCAGGCATTGCCAGCATGCAGAAATGCATCAAAGCACACTGTTGGCAGAGTAATGAACTGTAGCTGAGCAAGGACTTTTGGTGTTGATGAAGAAGTGTGGCCGTCAGCGGCAGCTGCACCGTTCGCAATGCATGCATGCTACTTGACAGCCCACAGTACACTGGCATGCAGGCCACACTTGCTGGTGCACACAGCCATCGTGTCATCTTTGAAAACCGCACACTCACTTCCCCTGCCCCTCTGCACAACATGCGCTGATCCAACTGAAGCACTTCTGTTGTGCTGCCGTACAGGGTGCTTCATGACCTTCAGTCAGGCAAGCCAATCAAGCTTGGCGTACTTGGCGGCTCCATCAGCTGGGGCTCTGCAGTTGCACGTGGCCAGGACGATTGGTTTTCGCTCGTAATAGCACACCTGAAAGCTGCGTTTCCTGCAGCCAACGTAACCGGCAGGAACGGCTGTGTTCCTGCAACTCCCAGCAATTTCATGAACATGTGCCTGGAGCAGTATCTTGAGGAAGATGTGGATCTGGTGTTCCTGGAGTATGCTGTGAATGATGGATGGGACACGCACAACGTGATGAAGCGCAAGATCTACGAGCGGCTGCTGCGTAAGGTTAGTACATGGCGGCGTACGCTTGTGGTAGTCTGCATTGGTCCGGTCAGTGGTTCGAAGCTGCAAAGTCTGTAAAGTGCCCAGCACGCAGAGTGCAACCAGCTGCCATGCATACCACCCGTGCACAAGGTTGTTTGGCGCAGCACATAGTCAACAGCAGCTGCAGTACAGCTGCTAGCAGTTGCACCGCAGTGCATGAGGACCAGCAGGGGTGTGTTACTGCAGCAGGAGCTGGCTGATGCAAGCAGGCGTGTACAAATTGTGTCAAGGATATGCAACCAGCGCCGGAGCACGCACAGCCTGCTAACATAAACTTGCGATTGCCGCATGTTTGCGCAGGTTCTTGGGAAGCCTAAGCACCCCGCTGTCATCCTGGTTCAGCTGCCCACAGTCGGCATGGCCTACAGCGCACACCACAAGGACAAAACGCCCTTCTACAAAACCGTAGAAGACACGTACGGCGCCTTTTCAGCCTATTACGACACACCCTATCTGTCAATGCGCAACGCGGTTTGGCAGTTGGCTGAGCACCACCACTACCAGATGAACTTCACACATTACTACGGCTTGAGCTACGACTTTGTGCATCCGCTGGAGCAGGGTCATCGGTTGATTGCGGACATGGTGCTGTTTGCAATGCAGCAGGCTTTTATTGACCTGCAGATGAGCCCTTGGTCAAAGTGGGACGAGGAAGAGGTGACAGCTGTACTGCCCAAGCCCATGTACTACGGTGAGTGTGTTATAACACAAGCTTGGTGTTGTGAACAGATTTTGGCTGCCCCATTTGCTTTCCACTGAATGCCCAATCCCTGGTCACCACTGCAGTCTAAGCACCAGGACTGCCGCTGTACGCCCGGATACAGTAGTCTTGCAATGTGCTTCCCTGCAGCTGTGTGCGAAGCGTGCTCAATCAAATGTCCTGCAGGCAACTGGGAGGAGATCAACAGGCTGTGCACGCACGGCAAGGCCTTCTCAAGCGTCGTCACGCAGTCAAAGGGCTGGCAGATGGTCAACGAGGGAGACGAGTACAAACCAAAGTACGGCTACGTAACGCACCAGGTGGGCAACATCGCACGTCGTGATGTTAATCTCTCAGCTCAAAGGTGTTTTGCAGCAGCGAGAGTGTTTTGCAGAAGTGACGCGCCGCCATTTGGTGAGTTTCGCAGCTGTGTAATATGCTGAGGCTGCCGCTGCCGTCATTGCTGGTGTTGCTGCTGCTCACATGCTGCCACCGCTGATGCTGTTACCGCTGCCGCAACCTTCCAAATGCAGGTTGGTGCTGAGCTGGTGATGACGCTCAACACCACCCGCAGCAGCGCGCCTGAGCTGCAGCGAATGAACGTGCAGCTGGCCTACCTGCGAAGCTACACAGGCCTGGGCATGGCGCTCGTCAAGTGAGCGCTGAAACTGGCAAGGCTAGCGTCTGACACATCTGAGGCAATTGCCTGAAACAGCTGGGTGGTTTTGTTTTGGAGCAGCAGCAGCAGCAGCAGTGGGGGCACGTATCACACAACAGCACGCATGCATTCTATACATGTGCTTGCAGCCGTTTGCACCTACTCTGCATAACCTAGCCACTGCCCATTCCCACCTGGCCTCTCAGTTTCTCCTTGCCCTGTGTGTCGCAGATGTTCTGGTGGCTGCGAGTGTCAGGACACGCTCGTCAACGGCCACCATGAACTTCGCCAGAGCACCATCTTCCTGGTGCGGTTGTACCCCACCCAGGCTCCCAACTGCCGCATCAGTGTGACGGTGCAGAGTGATACTGACAGCGGGGGCCACAAGTTCAAGGTCACGGGAGTGATGGCGAACGAGTTCAGGAACAGAGGCGATGCAGAAAGTGACGGACACGAGGAACTCAACAGGTGTGGCTACACATTGTGTTTGTAGCTACGGCAGTAGCAGCTTGACTCTTGTCATGGCGCAGTCGGATAACCGTTTAATGCATGCTAGCTGCAAAGATATGGTGTTGCTGGCTGTATGCTTAGCAGCAGTTGCCTATGTGTTGCAGGCACGAGCAACTGCTTGCTGTGCTGCACAAGCAGTTGTCGAGACATGTGACGAGTGTGCCTGCAAAAGCAGCAGGAACTGGCTGCAACGGCACATCCAACGCTCATCTGCTTGCTGTGCAGCACATGGCTTGCTTGTGTCAGTATGCAAGGAGCTGTGTTGCTGTGGGTCTGGTGCCTGCTGCAGGGAGGATTGGCTGGGCGGAGTGAACAAGGGCGAAGGGGAGCTCAAGGAGCGATGGGCAGCAGCTGCTGCTGGATCACCAGCCGCACACAGCAGGAGCAGCAGCAACAGGAGCAGCAGCAACAGCAGCAGTGGTGGCAGCAGCAGCGGCGGCAGTGGCGGCGGCGGCAGTGGCGACAGCAGCAGCAGCAGCAGCAGCAGCAGCAGCCAGGGGAGCCCTAAAGCGTCCACAGACTGACTGCACATATGGTGTTGGCGCTTAGTTGTAAATAAAGCAGCTAACAGCGCTCAAAGACTTTACATATCTTGAGTTGGTTGACAATAGACAGTGTATCAGTGCAGCATATCGGTGCAAGCCAGGAGCCAGGAGCGTTCCATACGTAGTAACATTGTGCTGCTGCAGATGATAGATTTGCATCAAGTTGCCAGCTCTATTTGATTAATATTGACGGACTTGAAACAGCTTGCTGGCTGGCTGCATTGCTCGGTGAATGCCAGACCAGCTTTCATTGCACATCGATAATGACATTGCATCATATGCAACAGCATCAGCCATCACTACATGATGGCATCATGTGCCATCACCTGCACAAAGCAATGCAGTTCCAGATCACTTAGCAATGCCAGCTGCTAATGCCAAAACTTTTGTTGATACTCAATGTAGCCAGTAGCACTTTCAGCCCACCATATATTATTGTTGGGGTGCAGCCCCTATGCTTGGTTTAGCAGAGGCACCGTGATCACGATAGCACCTGCACCCTGCCCTGGCCAGCGCTGTCGCTGCGCCGTGATGGCGGCACATACTATGCGACGGTTGTGGTGGTGCATGCATGCCGCCAAGTGTAAGGTACTGCCAGCGCTCGTCCTCTTCAAGGCTTGACTTGTGGTGATGGTACCTGCACGTCTGGATCCGGATGCGTAACCGTTACGTCATCAATGATTGATGCTACGTCATTGGATGGCCGCCACATGGTGGCACTCCAGCGAAACCGTTGGCCTGCAGTGTTGGCCGGCGAGGTGTGTAGGTTGATTTCCAGGCTTACACGTCTGCCCGGCAGACGCTCAGTGCGCGACAGTCAGTTGGGAGCTGCCTGCCACAACCCCATGACTTCAAAGAGTAGCCTTTGCACATATCATGTGTATAACAAGACATAGATGCGATGGATCACGTGTGACTAACAGTGACTCAACGTCTGTTGTTACACACAATAAATGGAGTACACTGTACAATTGCTGCCTCCATGTACAACTGCTAGGTCTCAAGATGGTGGTACAGTCTGGACTTACATTTTTGCATCTGGAACACGTTGAAGCAAAATCTAGAAGTATTACAATGACTTTTGAACAGGCGATCGAACTGCAACGGCCACAGACTGAAGACATCAAACGCATCCTGTGTTGTCGTGTGAAAGGTAGCGATGCAACCTGCGGAGCTCTGAAGTACGCTAACGAATTGCATTCAGTAACCCTAGTTAACCGGCAGCAGCATCTAGGAAACCACAAGCAGCAGCAGCAGCAGAAGCCAAGCAGTTAGCAGCACACGATGCTGCCTGCTGTGCAGAAGCTGCCCGGTGTTCTAAGGTGATCTAAAATTGTTCAACACACGTTTGACTGTTATGCATGCCTCGTGTGGCTGCGATGTGCTGAACGTACCCGTCTGCTCTTTGTGTCTCTCTGCAGCCTTCAGCAGCAGCCTCACCTCTGCAGCAGATTCTCAAGATGTGTCTGCTGCACACAACAGAGTTTCTGCATGGGTATTTCCTATTGTAGGGCTTCTGGGCAGGCACATGCAGCCTCTGCAGCGGTTGCCTGGCAGCAGCAGCAGCAGGAGTACAGTCCAGCAGGCTGCTCTGCGGCGCCTACAGCAGAGGGCTGAACACGCTGGAGTAGATGCATTCGATGTGCTTGTGAATGGTGAGCTACAGCAGTGGGAGTCTATGGTGTGCGCCAGTTTGGCTGCGGTGTCGCTGGAGCTGAACCCCAGCTATGTACAGGACCAGGTAAGGTGTTGCTGGCATCAGCTCTTAGCCTGTTGAATGTGCTGCTGCTGACCCACTCACAGTTGATACAGGAGTTCAGGCTGGCACTGTGGCTGGGGCGCACTCTAGCTCTGCCATCAGAGGAGTTGGTCAGCTGCAAGCGACACATTGAGTTCAAGGCTGATGGCAGGATTCAGCAGCTGCAGGTGAGTTGGGAGTGTCAACAGCTCTCAGCAGCTGGGTGTTACACAAGCTCACACTTTGATTTTATTGCAGGTTGACCTGGCTTTCCCTGCCAACTCCAGGACCATCACCCGCTTGATGGAAGCCTGGTGGAACTGCAAGGTGCCAGCAGTGGCCTGCTCACTGTGTGTGCATACCAGGACAGCTTGCAGAAGCTCTGCAAATGCACAAACCTACAGAACATGCAAAGGGCTTGCAGTGCTAGATCAGAGAGCCACCTGATGTATCTTGGTGCATACATCAGGCTTTTGCTTTCATTTGATCAGGCACAAATCCAAAACTCTGATGTAGCACAACACCAAAATCACAGCCCCTACTGCCAAGAATACACGTGCATTTTGCTCCTTCGGCTGTTGCTGTTGAGCCAGCAACATACCATGATTAGTCGTCAATGTTTATGTCATCACAACACGCCTGCATGTGCGTTTGTGTTGCTATCGCAGGGTGGGCGGCCTCCTGGCAGCACCAAAAAAGCGGCAGCAGCAGTGGCAGGCACCTCAAAGCCACGCTTCAAAGCCATGCCAGTCAGCTTCAACAATGGCGTGGAGAAGGTGCTCTACTGGGAGGCTGAGCTGCTGTCAGCACTGAAGGATATTCAGTAAGCAACATTCCCAAGCTAAACCAGCTTTGCTGATGCTGCATGTGCGGGTGTGTTGTGAAGGATGCTTGACTGCCAGTTGGCATGCAAATCCCCCTGTATCAGTGGCAATCCATCCAAGGTCACTTGCCTTCATGCTGCTGACTGTGCGTTGCCGCACTGTATTCACATGCCCTGCCTGCAGTGCTCAGCAGCTGGCCCTCAAGGAGCGCGGCGACCCCCTGTGGTACCATCCCAGCAGGCTGACCAGCGGCGGCCAGTTTGCCACAACCAGCGCAGCATTCCGAGCGCGGCAGGCTGCGCAGGCCCTGCTGGCAGGGGCGCAGCACCTGTACCTGGGCTCACGCCAGGCAGAGACAGCGCGGGGAGCGTGGGACCACAGCTCCATGCCTGGCTTGGAGGGTGAGCCGCCTGTGTGGCTGCTTGGTCTCAGCGGGCTGCTGGCGCAGCTCCAGGCAACACTAGGCACAGGCTTCAGTGCAGTTTACTACAACTGCAAGGGCTGCATGGACTTTGGCATGCCAGAGTTTCATGATATCCTGCCTGCAGCTTGCAGCGGCCTGTGCCTGGCCAGCATAACTGCGCTGGCTTTTGTGGTGCTGACCTACCTGCAGCCAGTGTCACCAGCAGAGCCCATTGTCAAGCAGCAGCGGGGGGCTGGCAGTGCCTCCAGCAGTGCTGCAAGCAGCAGCGGCAGTGAAGGCAGCAGCAGCAGCAGCGGGCTGGAAAGCAGCAGCAGCTGCGGAGAAAGCAGCAGCAGGGACAGGGGCAGGAGCAGCAGCAGCAGCGGTGGTGAGGCCAGCATCACTGGGACTCAGCGCACTCTCAACAATGCCATGGGCTTCACCCTGCCGTATGGTGGCCTGCAGCATGTTGCCACCTTTGACGAGGTCACCCCAAGCATGGTCAACGCTGCTCTTGCTGGCGCCAAATTCTTGAGCAACAGCTTTGACAAGTCAAAGTGTGAGCTGTTGATTTGCAGAGGAATACCTCACACTTGTGGTCTTGCAAGTGTCTGCCTGTTTAAAGCCAAAACTTGAAGTAGCAGTTTGCACCTTTTAAACTACAAGACAGGGTCTGTGTGATGGGCAAAGTGATACCTCATGTTTGGGTCTTACAGTGTGTCTGCTGGTCTCAAAGCCAAAACTTGAAGTAGCAGTTTGCACCTTATATACTACAAGACAGGTCTGTGTGATGGGCATGTGATACCTCACAGTTTCGGTTCTTCCAGGCGTCTGCCGTCTCAAGCCAAAACCCTGAAGTAGCAGTTTGCACTTTTTATACTATGAGAAGGGTCTGTATGATGGGCCAAGTGATACCTCACAGATTTGGTCTTACATGTGTCTGCCCCATGTGAAATACAAAAGGCTGCAGTGGGCAGTTTGCGCCAGCCACAGTGCATGTCTGTACATGGCTGATGATGCAGCGCCGGCCTGGTGGGTGGATGGCTCGGAGACTCTCATGATGCTAATGAATCAGACAACGCCAGGCATTGATACTGATAACCTCATGTATTTTACTTGGCGCTGTGGCCTGCAGGCACCACTGCACCCCCAGCGGACCTGATGCAAAAGCACAACCGTCCAAGCCTGTACAGCTTCCGCTCCATGCATGCTGGCGAGGTGTGGCTGATCATCCGGCGGCTGCCCATGGCCAGCCTTCCCAGCGATCTGTGGCCCTGGTGAGTGTTTCTGCTGCTGTGTTATTGTGATTTCTGTGCAGCTGGGGTGCTTTGCCAGGGGTGATGACGGCACACTGCAGGCTGTGACACGACAATGCTGACCTGCCTGTCCCGAGGAGCTGCTATGATGCTGCTACGATGCCACATCCATCCTTTAGTTTTGAGCATGTGTTTGGGGCTGCTTTTGCAGGTATCTCTGGCGCGCTGGGCGCTCAGCAGCAGCAAAGTCCTGGCTCAACTACGTGGAGAATTACATGTTTGGATTCGGCCCCTGGCTGACCTACGCGGACTCTGCTGGCCGCAACATGCAGGTGGTCAAGTTCAAGCGGTCACTGCTAGGCTGGTGAGCAACATCGTTGGTGGCATTGTTTGGTTACGTGCATAATTGACTTGCCTGTGCGGCTTGTGCAGTCATGCAGATGCTGATGCAGTGTGCGTCTTGTGCAGCTGAAGCCAGCATGTTATAGCATGCTGCCAGTGCCTCCTGATTAGGACAGTCACTGATGAGCCAGGCCCTGACCTGACCTGCCTCACTGCTTCTCTTCTGCTGTATGCTTAGGTGCCCCACCCTGGCCAACAGCGCATTGGTGGCCAGCCTGGATGAGGCAGGCACAGCGCAGCTGCAGCATGCCACAGAGCTGGCGCAGCTCTACGGCCTCAACAAGTGCACGCCAGATGTTTGGCAGACTATCATTAACTGCGTAGAAGCAGAGGGCAGCCTCAGTGGGATGCTGCAGAAGCTTACAGTGTCCCTGATGCACAACGGCTATGAGCTGGCATCATGCAGGAATGCCTGCGACTGGCAGTACCAGCACATGTCAGCAGCAGAGGCAGATGCTCACCTGCAGCAGCTGCGTGAGAGCATCCACTCCAGCAACGCACAGCTGTACGGCGGCGCAGACAGGCTGCCCCCAAAGCCTGCCTGCCCAGTGCTGCTGCAGAGTGTGGTTGACTTGCTGGCAGCTGACTGGGATGCCATCAAAAGCAGCTTTGCAAACCCAGCAGCGCGCAGCGAGGCAGTGCTAGCGACAGCACAAGCAGCAGCTGCGGCTGCCGTGCAGGCTGCTGCAGACACAGCAAGGCACGTGGCAGCCGGCAATGCGGCTGCTGCAGATGCCAGTGCAGCTATAGCAGACAGTGCAGCAGCAGCAGCAGCAGTGCCACCAGCATCAGGCTGGATGGCAACAGGGCCTGCAGCCTTGCCAGTTGGGCCAGCAGGGCCAGCAGGACTAGCAGCCGGGTCAGCCGGGCCAGCAGCAGCAGCAGAGCCACTAGCAGACAAGCAGCAGCAGCAGCAGCAGCAGCAGCGCCAGGCCCCTGCAGGTGCCATCACGCTGCTGCGTGGTGCTGGCTTGCTTCTGCTGGCCCCCAACAGCAAGCTGTGGTGCCAGCTGTCCAAGCCGCTGGGTGGCAGCTGCAGCATCCGCAACACCACCTACAGCCGCTACACTGTGGCTCAGCTCATGACATCCACAGGACTGCACATGCAGGCTGGCCAGCAGCAGAACGTGCAAGTGCGTGTTGCTGCTGAGTTTGTTGCTGGTGGCAGGCCCCTGAGCGGCGGCAACTGGGCAAAGCAGCCGTGCAATGTGTGTGTATGGCCCGGCGAGACCCTGCTGCTTTGGGAGCAGCCAAGCCACAGGCTGGGCCGTAAGTTTGGGGGTGACGCTGCCAGCTTCGCCTACCCTGCCCTGTATGGCACCTTCACGGAGGAGCGTGTGGCGGGTGTAATAGGTGGGTAAGCCTGGCATTGAGGTTGGCTAAGTTCTTGAGATTGGTTCCTTTCTGGTTGTAGTTGCTGAGGCACTGTAAGAACTGTTGCAGGGTTTGGCTGTTTCTGTGGGTCTGATACACTTTGTACAGCTTCTCTGCGTTGCTGCTCTGCTGCTGCGCTGAGCCTTGCACTCGTGGCAGCAGCTCTGGGTGTTCTGCCTGCAGCTGCGTGAGTGTCCTCTGCAGCAGCGCCTTGGCTTGGATATGCCGGGCTGTGTTGCCAGGCTTCGCCTTCTTGTGGGAAGGCCCTGCGCCGCCGCTGCTGCCGCCGCCATGTTTGTGTGGGGCTGCTGGCTGTTGCTGCTGTTGCTGTTGCTGTGCACTGCTTGTTGCTGACTCAGGGACAACCAGCTTGTTGGTGAGCTCTGCTTCCACCACCCTACCATCCTTTACTGCGTCTTTGTTTCTGTAAAAATAGCACAGCAGCTGACCCAAGGCGTCTGCCATGTCGTGCTGGTTCTCTCCGGCTGCCTGCCATACCCTTAGATCGTGGTTCCGCCCTGCAAATGCATTGCCATCGCCTGCCTCCAACAGCTGGCGCACAGCGTTTGCTGTACTCACTTTGCGGACGTGCCGAGTCATCTGCTGCCAGTTTTTGATCCCGAGGAACTTGTAGCGCTCGCTGGCACTTAGAACCCGCACTGTTTTGTCCCGGCACAGGTAGTACATAACAATGGCCTGCTGCAGCTGAAGATTGAAAACAATGCCCTGCTTGGCGTCAGCGTCCCAGGGTTGGTCTTCAACTAACACCCAAAAGTCATCAGATTTCAGTGCAGCTGTTACATTGTCTGTGATTGTGTCCAGATAGCGCTTCACCTGATCTGTGCTACGGATCACCTGCTCATGTACATCAAGCAGTTTGTGTCGATTCCAGTAGACGATGGTTTGGGTGGTGCTGTCAAAAGCGCACACGCCAGCATTCTGCGTGCCAGGGTCTATGGACAGACAATACTTTTTAGGAGGCTTGGGGGCGCTGCGTAGCATACTTGATTGTGTAATGCACCCACATAATAATGCCTGTTTCTGCCGCCCTTGCATGTTTGCAGGCGCCCTGCAGCTGGATGGCGCAAGGCCACAGCAGCGTGCTGCTGCAAGCGCAGCTGAAGTTGCAATCACTGCACTGCAGCAGCCGCAGCAGCAGCCAGCAGCGCCAGTGCTGCTAGAGGCAGCAGGGGCAGTGCATCCTGTTGCGCCAAGCAGCATCAGCATCAGCAGCAGCAGCATGACCACTGCAGCGCTGGACGCAGTGTCAGACCTTTCAATGGCCATGAGCAGCGAGGCTGATGTTGCACATGCTGCTGCAGTAGCTGCCGTGGTGCCTTTGCTGAGGGCTGCAGCAGACCCAGCTGTGGCTGCAGCCATCAAGCAGGGGCTGAAGCAGTTGTACGCGGCAGTACGTCAGGGTGCCTCAGTGCCTGCAGGTGTCCTCGAGGCCCTCACAAGCAGCATCAGGGCGCTTGCTGTGCCGGCTTGTGGACCCAGTGCTGCCAATCCCACAGCAACAGCAACGGCAGCACCAGCAAGCGCAACACCTACCAGCACAGGCAAGAAGCGCAAGCATAGCACTGCCATGGCAGCAGCAGCAGCAGCAACAGAGGGGGACAACAACAAGAAACAAAAGGTGCAGAAGCCTCCCCCTGTATTTTCTGATGGCCGGCCGGGGATGAGGATGTGGCTGGGGATGGGTGCTGGGTGCAGCTGGGCGATCACGTGTTCATGGGGGTAGAGTGCAGCAAGAACAACATGCGAGACCCAGCCAGCTTCAAAGTGGCAGCAGCTGCTGCTGAGGGTGCAGGTGGATCTGCTGGCAGCAGCAGCAGCACAGCAGCAGCAGCAGCAGCAACACCCACCTGGTTTGGCTATTCCGCGTGGACCGCTTTGAAGGCAACTCCATGTTTGGCCGATTCTATCAGAATGCTGCGCGCGACCTTGCCCAGCCCCTGCAGCTTCAGCGAAGATCTCAGGAGCTGTGCAGTAACAAGATCAGCAGCATTCTGCATGTTCTGTCAGCCCTCTGACAGCAGCAGCGAGGCGC
Organism: Tetradesmus lagerheimii; assembly: GCA_902809745.2. Taxonomy (NCBI): domain Eukaryota; kingdom Viridiplantae; phylum Chlorophyta; class Chlorophyceae; order Sphaeropleales; family Scenedesmaceae; genus Tetradesmus; species Tetradesmus lagerheimii. The sequence continues at coordinate 4,682 of CADDIJ020001374.1, read as the reverse complement.
TGGAGACATTGACTAAAGTGGAGGCAGAGTGGCTGTTGGAGGTGCAGGCTGGGCTGTGTGCAGTTGAGACTTAGCTAAGCTATAGCTGAGACATGAGTTTTGAGCAGTAGCATGAGATGAGTGTGGGCTCTATGCATGATGTACCTTGTGACTGCAGCTAGCTGTGCAGTGAGCTGTGGCAGGACAACTTTGGAGGCTGTGCACAGCAGCACCCAGCCCAGTTAGGGGCATTCAATGCAGGCCCTGTGTGACTGTAAAACTACGCCACATCCTTTTTGAGTACTGTTTGTTGGCTTGTCACTGAGAGCGGACAGCAGTGGACAGTTCATAAAAAACCTGCTTGTTTGCATGCTGTCATGTGCTGCTGTGCCTCTGTGGTCAGCCTGGCCCGGACAGAGCAACATCCAGCAACGCTCCTCCAAACGGCGTCTTGAAAACGGTTTTAGCAATGAAAGAATTGCGTCTCGGCGGCTCATATATGTTTTCCTCGCAGGTGGCAGCTAAAACTCAAGCTGCGAAGTGGCCCGCACGAGAGTTTTGGGAACCTTTCGCTATTCTCAGTTCGAAAACGTTTGTAACCTGCTATAGCAGATATTAGTTTTCCCGTATGGTTTGCCGTCTCGCAGACTAAGATACAGGTAGTTTGTGACCTGAATATGGCTGGGTAGGGGCTGAGTGCAGGTATCACTAGTAAGCAGGCTCGACGTCTTCGGTACGTGGCAATGCCCATACTATCTGCAAAAGCTGAAAGGAAGTATCGCATATAAGCTAAATGTTTGCTGTGTTGTGATCATAATGAAGGGACAGCGTGAGGGGCACGGTTCCTTCGTCTCGTAGACCCTATATGACAGCTGCCTGACGTTCTGAGACAGGCATCATACCGTCTCAGCCTGCAAAACAAGTTTTAAATGCATGTGTCGGCCTGCATCGGTTGGGACTGGTAGATTATACATACCTTTTTGGAAAGTGAGGAGCTGAGGGGGGTGGAGGTGAGAGGGGTAGAGGGGTGAGAGGGCTGCTGAAAACTTTTCAGCCCCAGTCGACACCACCCCCAAGAAATTCAGCTGGAGGGGGGACCCCTCTCACCTGTTGGCACCGCAGTACGGGCTGTCCCATGATGCATCGGTTTGGACTGGTAGATTATACATACCTTTTTGGAAGGGATAGAAAGTGAGGAGCTGAGGGGGGTGGAGGTGAGAGGGGTAGAGGGGTGAGAGGGCTGTTGAAAACTTTTCAGCCCCAGTCGACACCACCCCAAAGAAATACAGCTGGAGGGGACCCCTCTCACCTGTCGGCACCGCAGTACGGGCTGTCCCATGATGTGTTGGCCTGCATCGGTTGGGACTGGTAGATTATACATACCTTTTTTGGAAGGGATAGAAAGTGAGGAGCTGAGGGGGGTGGAGGTGAGAGGGGTAGAGGGGTGAGAGGGCTGTTGAAAACTTTTCAGCCCCAGTCGACACCACCCCAAAGAAATACAGCTGGAGGGGACCCCTCTCACTTGCGGGCAGCACCTGCCCGCCCAATCACTGAGTAACGTGAAAAGAAGTTGAAGCCAGCAGATCATGGGACTGAGCGAAAGCCACTTAAGCGCGCGTGATTATACTGAATAAATGTGTCTCTACACTGTTGAGTCAGATGTCACCCCCCCCCATCCATGTTGAAGCTTGGTACAAGCTGGTTCATAGGGCAGGGCTGCAAGGAGCACGCCATCAAGCGTGCTCGTGATCTGGGCCACAGCGTGATCCTGGGGTGGACACATCCACAAGGTGCCCGGTACTACGGCAGCTACTCCGCCACCACCGACATGCTCGAGCACTGCAGTGATCCCAGCACCCCGCACGCGCTGCATGACCTAGAAGGTTTGTACCATGTCACCATGGATGACCAGCCATACCCCCCTTACTTTGATGTGGAGTGGACGTCCACAGAGAGAAAAGGCTTATGACAGTGTTTGGCGCCCAGGTCTGCTATGGCACCTGTGGCACAAAGGGATCCAAGGGAAACTGTTCACCTACTCACCTACTCAACTGGCTCCTATGTTTTGGCCCCATAGCAGCAGAAATCCAGTGCATGCCCAATTACAAATATAATTTCTTTCTCTCTTCATGACCACTAATTTGTATGACAAGGATACCAACACTATAGGCTGTGTAACTAACTAACTAACTAACTAAACTGTTCAGAGTTCTAGCACAAATGACTGATAGCCCCACCAGTGTTGTGTTACACAATGGCGCATTCTCTTCCCCCTTCCAGCCAGGGATGGGATGGGAGCAGGGAGACACGCTGGCGACAACTATGACTATGTTCAACATCTATGTTGACTCTGTGTTGAAAGAAGTGTGGGAAAGCCATCAAGGAGTTCCCCTACCTAACAATGATACAACTTCTGCTGCAATGAAACTCGTTGCACTCATGTACGCTGATGATATGGTCGGCCTTGCAGACTCGCATGAAGCAATGCAATCAATTATCAATGCAACCCGCACAGCGCTTACTCGGTGGCGGCTGAAAACTAGTGTCAAGTCCACTGATGGGTCTAAAACAGCAGTCATGGTGGTCAGGGGTGGCACAGCTGCTGCCAGGCAGCGGGCTGGTAGGCATGGACCTGCCCCAACAGACCCCTTCGTGTGGGGGAGCATTACTGTTCCTCAAGTACGCCCGTACCGTTATTTAGGTGCATGGATATCTGATGTAGGTACATGGGATGAACACTTGAATGTAAGAAAGGAAAAGGCTGAGGCTGCTGCACACGCACAACGTGGCGTCCTAAACCAGAACCGCATGTCATGGCACCTGCGCAAACTAACTGTGTGTGCTGCTGTACAACCTGTGCTAACTTATGCTGTGCAGGTGTGGGGAAATACTACACTAACCAATCGTAAATTCCTGGACAGCTGGCAAATGCAACTTGTAAAGCGCATCAAGAAGAAGAGGTTTGTTACAGGGGTGGGCAAGCTATCGCCCTAGAGCGAGTCACTTGCCCCTCTTTCAGCTCACATATCATGAGAACCCGATAGCAAGCCACAAGATTCAACCAAAGTAAAACTCCAGAGGCATCGTGCAGCCCCTACCTCCCCATAAACCAACAAGTACATGCAGTGCAGCATGTGCGAAGTGCAGCACGAAAAGCAGCAGGGTGCTCAAAGCACAGGGCACAAAACGCACAGGGGAAGGCAGGCATCAATCACTGTTAGTTAGTTAGTTAGTTAGTTAGTTAGTTAGTTACACAGCCTATAGTGTTGGTATCCTTGTCATACAAATTAGGCGCCGTAGCTTAACTGGTTAGAGCACCGGTCTTCGGACTGGGAGGTGCGGGTTCAAATCCCGCCGGTGTCGCCCCCTCGCGGTTAGGAACCAGTGGCGGTAGGCTCATTCCTACTGTGCTAACCGATGAAATGGGGGGCAAAGCGCTAAAAACTGGTACGGGATATGCTCGGTAGGAAGGCGCGTATGGGGTAGAAGGTAGTTAACGTGATCCACCGAGGTGCACGCACGCTTGACTCCCACGGGCGCCCCTGAAGGTAAGGCAAAGGGTCGGGCCATAAGCCACCATTCCATAGAGAAATGGTCGGTAGGGCCCACATGACCCGACTATCCTAGCGGAAAACCGGGCGTGCCGGGGGTTGCTCTTAGAGAGTAACGGCCCTGGATCGCTGATAGTCGCTTCGGCTGCCTTGGCCCATAAACTTACGCACAGAGCCCACCAAAGCACTGTTGCGTAGTTCCTATTCCTATTCCTCATACAAATTAGTGTTCATGAAGAGAGAAAATTATATTTGTAATTGGGCATGTACTGGATTTCTGCTGCTATGGGGCCATGACATAGAAGCCAGGTGAGTAGAGCTGGGGTATGGCTTTCTAAACGGGTGTTGAAAAACTCCGACAATCCCAGACACTATCCCAGAAAAACACCGAACTGACTATGGTTGGAGCCATAACACGGCCAGGTATGGGGGTGGAAACCAACCTAAAACCCACCATAACACCATATGTTATCACTGCTCACCTAACACACAAACTGAATGTCTGCAGCAGGAGCTGGGCATTATGCCTGCCCACATTACATGTGACATCTTCACCTTGACATACTGGCACCATCTCCGCAGGGTGTCCTCTGATCGCCTGCTGCGTCAAGTGGCCGAGGCATGGACTGGCAATCTAAACCCTTGGCAACAGAACGTCGATAAGCTTCTAGCAGAGTATGACATTGACACTGTCACTGTCACGGTCGGCGAAAGCCGAAGGAAGGATACTGCCATTGTCCTCGCGACTCTCCGCAGGACTCCGTCGATTGCTGGCTATATACATACCAGCCCTACTAGGTATGCAGTCCACATCTGGGGTGATTCCCACATGCTGCCTAGTAGGGGTGTAAGGGTCTGGGTGGTCTACCTTACACCAGTAGAGAGAATAATAGTCGTTCAATTTCCGCCTCCCCAGAGGGTGAGGCGCGGTGCCGATGCCGAAAGGTAGGGCTTATCAGAATGATTATTATTATTATTACATTGACACTGCTACCACCACCAACTTTACTAAGGGACAATTTGTTACATATGTCAAAAACAAAGCTGCCCGCCGGGTTCAACAGATCTGGAGCACAGGACCCAGGGCCACCAGTGCCATCCTTCAAAATTATACTACTGCCTTTGGACCAGGAGTGATTAAACAAAACAAAC
>CADDIJ020001373.1:0-90953 GCA_902809745.2 Tetradesmus lagerheimii | reverse complement strand
ATTGCCCATATCAGGCATGTAAACCACCCCAATGAAGAGCTTGCGTGCACCCCCTTGCCCTGGCATCACAAGCCACAGCGCTTCGTCGTATTGCTGGTCAGTAAAGTCATACACTTTCTCCGCGTTTGCAACAGAGGCATGCACAGCAACTGCAACACCCCCAGAAGCACGCTCCCCTGCCCGCACAACCCTGGGCTTACTAATGGTTGTGTATCCAGGGATGTGATCTGCCGGCAGCTGCTTTCCCTGCGCCTCCTTGGTCTCCACGAAGCCCATGATGTCACAGCGGGGTTCCTTAAGCAGGTGGTGAATTTCAACCAACTTCAACCCAAACTTTGGCATGTTATTTACATTAAGCACGCCACAGAGCAATCCACTGTCACCCGGCTGCACAGGTGCCCTGCTGGGGCGGTGGCGGCGCTGCTTGGATGCCCTGCTGCTGCGCTGGCTGTGCCTGCGACCGTGCTGCTGGCCTGCACCCCGGCAGCAGGCGCTGCTGGCTGTGTGCCCCTGGGCAGCTGCTCCTCGTCATCTGACGCAGGAACAAGCTCCTCCTCCTCCTCCTCTGATGCAGGGACAAGCTCTTCATCCTCATCATCTGTGGACAGCTCAGCATCAGGCTCAAGAGCAGCATAACGGTTAGACAGCACTAGGCCGGCGCACTGCTGCTCGCGCCGGCCAACCTGGGAGAGGCCTGCATATGCCCCACGTGCGCTGAGAATAACCATGCCGTTGAAAGTGAACACAACGCGCCAGCATAACTACCATGCAGGCTGTCAGCTGGCGCACTGCAGACGATGGCAGAGTGAACACAACAGCTGTCTCTCCTGCCCAAAATGCTCTGCCAATGAGCAAGTCACGTGGTGCATTTTCTGCTGACATCTGCGCAATTGCACTCATGCCTGCCGCCCGCACCTGGTTGGTGGTGGTAGCTGTCCTGCGCGGGCCAAACAGCTTCACCTGGTAACCCCAACTGTTCTCATCCCTGGTTTGGCGAGTCTGGGCGCGGCTAGACCCAGGACTCTGTCGGCTGGACGGCTCAGCCTCAATTGCAGCAGGGGCACCAGGTGTTGCAGCAGCAACAACACGAGCAGCGGCAGGTGGAGCAGCAGCTGCAGCAGGGTTTGCGGGGTTGGTAGAAAGCGCGGCAACGCGGGTCGTACGGTTCGCGGTCAAGGGTGTGTCCACAGATCTACCTGCGGCGGCAGCATATGTTTCAGTGAACACTTTATGCCATGCACCCTGCAGCCACACATGTGTGTTAGGATCAGGGCATACAGGGGCAGATGACGGGCCGGAGCCAAAGCGAGGGTCAGTGATTGGATGGCCTGCGCCATTAATCACCACATAATGCCTGGACAGGCGAGCCACAGGACCACAGGGGCCAGGAGCTGGCCGATGGCCTGCAGGGGCCCCCGTGGCCCTGCCGGCCTGCACTGCCAGGCTTTGTTCCTGAGACGTCCTGTGGTCCTGTGTCATGTTTAGCAAAAGCTTGTGAAGCAGGGGCGGCAGGGTGGGCGGCAGGCACAAACCATACAAACAGCAAGAACACTGGCAACCGCAACAACAGTCACAAATGTAGCAGCAGCCACATCACACCACATCGCACACAACAAGACACCTGCCACAGGATCGGCCACACGGCTGGTAGGTGTAATGATATGCTGCGTGTGATATACTGCTGGTGCTGTTGCTCGCAGATGCAAATGTTGCTGACAGTTGCTGCTGTGCTGCTCATGCATATGCATGCATGCTGTTCTACTGCTGCTGCTGCTGCAGAACTGGTAGGTACTGGAAGACAGGTGATCTGCAAAGGCACGCTGCATGCATTGCATCACGTTCAGTGCAATGTGACCCCACTTGGAGTTCCCGGTGACAGTAGCTCGCCAGGCAATCCGTCGGTCTGCTCCCAGCAGTGACTGTTGTAGTGGGCGTGCTCCCCCTAGCACGTTGACACCCTTGCAGCCATTGCCAATGCCAATCACATGTTCCAGTGGACCATTCTGCTTATATTGGAGTCCAAGCAGCATAGCATCGCCTCAAGCGTGGCGTCGGATTCAGTGTAGTTGATGTAGTGCCTGCTGCCCTGTGCCCAAAGTCCACTGATCGCTCCCTGCACGCCCCCCTACTTCACAAGCATCATGCAGACAACGGTTTAAAGAGATTAGCGCGCCCGTAGGCGCGCCTTGGGAGCGAAAAATTCGAACTGAAAGTTCGAACGCAAAGGCAGGCGCTGAGCGCTGGTCACCGTCTGCAGCAGCCGGTGTCGCTTGAAATGGTTGTTTTGATGGTTGAAGATGTAGATTTGGCTATTTGGCGCGCAATGGCCTCCAAGGTCGCCACCCCCGCAAAGTGATTGATTGATTGATTGATTGATTGATTGATTGATTGATTGATTGATTGATTGATTGATTGATTGATTGATTGAATGAGTGATTGATTGAATGAGTGATTGATTGATTGATTGATTCCTCACGACAGTTCAGCATCAACAAGGATTGTTGCAATGTTCGACTAGTTGCTACCAAGGAGTTTCCATTGCAAACCGTAGCGGGTGAACGAGCAATCATCATCTTGACTGTCTACTGAGAGCTGCCACTGTGGGCTAGTCCAGTACAGGTCCAGCGGATTGCACCCTTGTTTCCAACTTCCGCCATGTAGAGCTGCTCGCACGCTTGAAACAATAGGAAACATCTGACGCTGTTTGATGTTCAGAACGATTTGGCCTTGACGTCTCCAGCAAGCTCGGTTCGTCAGATGCCTATCCAGTCGTCCAGATGTGATGATTACTGCGGTCCGTCAAGTCGACGTCCCAGCACAATCCATACCACTCATATCGTTTCAAGTGAGCAATCAAAATGTATGACCTGTATGGGACAGCCGCGTGTGGTCAGGTCGGCATGGTCGCCGGCCGACTGCCTACCTCTGGTGGTACTGCTGTGTGAACTTCGCCCTAGGTTCGCCATCACGAGTTCGGCAGTCTTTTGCCCACCCTCAGCTGCACGCCCATATAAGCGCCCGCCAGTGTTGCAGTGTAGTCAGTAAAGCGTTCTCACTTATGCTGTATTCGTGGGTACTCAGAGCCAGGAGAAGTAGACCGGAAACTCCGACCCAGACGGACCTGACCTCTGCTCAGTCTTTTCCGCTGCACACACTAACTGCTGCCTGCTCGATATTGTGTTAGTGATAACCGTGGACTCTTGAAACATAGCAGCGGCAGCAGCCATGACGCGCCTACCCATATCAATGCTAGCAGTCAGCTTAGTGCTCTTTGCAGGCTTAGTGCACCAGTCATCAGCAAGATCATTGCTTCAAACAGGATCCACATGCACAGGGCCCATTCCGGACTGCGAGGTTGGTCGCTGCTACCTGCAGACCGTGTCTGGCAAGATACAGAACGTCTGCGAGCGCTGCAAGCCCGGATTCAACGCGACCACTGATGGACTCAACTGCGGTGAGCATGCATGAAAGCAGGCAGCTGCTGCATGGACGCAAGGTGCTGGCGGATGTAACCGCGGCCATGTGCTCACACCTTGTCCTGTGCGCTCGCTCCGTCCAATCCAAGAAATTCTATGTATTCGGCAATTTTTAAGTTGCGGACGATTTCAGCATGCCGACCCCTGCCGTGCGCGTTGACTCACGGACAATCCTCCCACACTTCCTGTCTGGATCTGCTGCTGCTGACATTAATGCTTCCTGCAGTCTGCAAGCCTGGATTCTGGTACAGCTGTCCAGGCGGCGTTTGCGACTGCTTGCCATGCGACAAGGCCATGTTCTGCCCCGGTGGCTGGCCTCACTTGAAGAACTACGGCGCAGCAGCAGACAAGGGTCTACGCCACTCCTGCGAGACGGCTACTGTTCTTGGCGTTGGCAGCACCATCACGCCTGCAATCATCCAGCATAATGGCCTCACAACCAAGTCTGAACGGTCTACAAGGCCGCAGGATTGCGTGCCAATGCCAGGCTTCTACCTGAACGCCACCAGCCGTGCCACGCAGAAAGCAGCGCTGTGCCCTAAATCCACATACAGCGCTGGATTCGGCCGCATTCGTCAGTGCCTGCGCTGCCAGTCTGGTACCGAGGAGAACCCTGCTTCTGCATACAGCACCACTCTACCAGCTGTTGGCAATCCTGTCAAGCTCCGTAGCAACAGGATTGAAGTGTGCCGTGAGTATCAATGGCTTGGTCTTCTGCTGCTGCTGCTGCTGCTGTGGTGGTGGTAACACCTGCACTGACACCATGCTTGAACCCAACCAGCAGCCGTAGCTTATGTGAAACATGCATGCGTAGCTTCGGCTGTACTCTGTTAGGCATGGCTGCTGTAGCATGTCCGCTGCAACTTCCTCACCCGATAGCTAGCCGCGCCCTGCATTATCTGACACCGTTTTGCCTGGGTTTGCTGCTGCTGCTGCTGCTGCTGCAGAGGTTCCACCCGGCAGGTATCTTGTGCAGAATGTTGTGCGCGACTGCCCAGCTGGAAGCTTCCGTACCGCTTTCAGCCAAACCATTGAGTCGAACTCTCGCTACTGCTTCACTTGCCCTCCTGGCGTCACCACCAATGGCACACAGGCAACAACACAGACCGACTGCAATGGTGAGTTGTGAAGAGCTGTCACTTACTCAACAGCTGCTTGCTCTATGATTGCGTTGCGGGCGACCTTGACCAAAATAGTCTTCAATGATAGCACACAGCACAATTGCTTCGCTGTGATCAGCAGCAGCACAAAACAGAACCATTTCGTTCCACTCACATCCTGCTGCTGCTGCCTGTTGTGTCCCTGCATTCGATCTCTTTGTTGCCCTCCTGCAGTTGTGGTTGCTGGTGTGCTGCTCAACACGAAAGATCTTGCAAGTGCACAGGCTTTGGCAGCCACGGGTGACCCTCTAGTTGGTGACATGGGAATCAACTTATGCCCATACGGCACATACTGGGAGGGCGGAGTGCTGTCAACTGGTCAAACCTGCAAACCTTGGTAAGGAGCTGCTGCTGCTGCTACTGTTGCAGTATCGTGCTGACTTTTGCAAGCAGCTGTTGGGCTGTAAACAAGCAGGACAGGCAGCGTGATTACAAGCTGACCCGGTGATGATCAGCAGCAGCAACACACCCTGTTATGCCCTCACACACTAACGACTGCCTGCCGCCTGCTGTCTTCTTTGTGTTCTGCAGCCCATTCGGCACTACCACACAGTTTGTGGGAGCCACTTCTGTGGCTGACTGCCAGATTCCACCCGGCTACTTCATCAGTATCACCAGCACCAGCCCAGTGGACGGCGTATTGACAGCCTGCCCCAATGGCACCTACCGCTCTGGCTGGACCCTCTATACCGACGCAAAGGCGCGCGACTCGACCGGCGGTACAACAGCCTGCACAGCGTGCGGTGCCGGGATCTTGTCAGAGGCCACTGATATTGACGAGAGGGACGGCGGTAACAACACAGACAAGCTCGTTGCTGGCTCTTCGTTCTCTTGCTGGATTCCTGCAGGCTGGGGCATGGTGCCAACTGGTGTCATTAACGATGACAATACGCTGCAGTATGCCGCAACCGTCTGCGCAAACAACACGTATGGCGTTGCCAACAAGACGTACGGCCTGCAGTCTACGCCATGCAAGGTAAGCATACGCAGATCTGCGGACGCAGCTCGACAATCATGCAGCAGGCGCATTAGCTATACCAAGCAGCAGCAATCGTCCTAGACTCACCATGCCTGGCAGTAGCTGTGCTTGTGTGATCCTCCCGTGCATTTACAGGTACCACCACCACCACCACATTCCTGGCTGACTCTGTCCCTGCTTGCTGCTTTTTTTCCCCCTGCAGCCCTGCCAGCGCAACCTGATCACCTTGCAGGAGGCATCCACCAACTACACACAGTGCGTCAACCCAGCCGGTTACGGCTATTCCCCCAACGGAGCTACCGTGTGTACCCCTGGCTCATATGCCCCTGTTGGCTCCATGCAAGGTTGCATCAAGTGCCCGGAGGGCCGTACCACAGATGCAGATCCCGCAAGGCAGACTGCCATCACCGACTGTTACGTCATCCCCGGCAACGGTATCTTTGTTGGCAGTACACCGGCGCCCGCAGGCCCCTGGAACCCCGACGTATCTTTAGAATCCAACCAGACCGTATTGGCGCTGCTGCCAGTGCTGCCTTGCCCTACTGGCTACTATGGCGTTGGGGGGGCGCTCGCCAGCAAGTGTGTGCCGTGTGCTAATGGCTTCACCACTGCCGGCCCTGGAAGCTCTGCTGATATTGCCTGCACCAGTGAGTACCAGTTCCAATAGTGCTGCTGCGTTCTTGTTGCGTTTTGCATGCTGATCAGCAGGCCTGTTCTTTGTGTCTCCTGCAAGCCGTGGTAGCCTTCTGGGTTCATGCTTCAGCATTTGATCGCTGTGAGCATCCGATGTGCTGTGAGCATCCGACTTGTTGCACAGCCGAGAGTACCTGCTGGGCTCAGCACCTGCTGACAAGCTGCCCCTCTGCTGTTTGTTTTGTCTGTGCTGCAGAGTGCGCTGCTGGGTTTGGACTACAGGGTTCCTCCCCAGCCTCTTGCCAAGCCTGCCCAGCTGGCCAGTACCAGCCAGGCTACCTCGGAAACGATGCTTCTACGAGCGGCTTCGGCGCCGGTTCTACCTGCATCGACTGTGTGCAGACACGCTCCGTGTACATCTCTTCCAGGTCCAACGAGACCGAGTACCTCTCCGACCCTACAACGTATCGCATGGGAGCGATGGGCCGCGAAGAGTGTGTGCCAAAGACAGCACAGCTCGGCATCGATATCGGCACCAAGTTCTTCGATGAGGTCGACCTCCTTACTGCTGTCACTTTTACCTCGACAACCAGCGACTTGGGCCTGGAAGCTTGCCTGACCGCGGCCTGCGATGACGCCAGACAGTGCTGCTTCGTGCAGTTCGACTATGCCTGGAAGAAGAAGGGCGGCAACCCTGGAACCAAAACCTGCCGTGCCGTCAAAATGGCCGTCAACACCGTGGCTAATTCCCACACTGTGTCAACCTCAAACCTGCTGTTCTACAAGATGCTGCCCAGCGATGCCATCGCTGCTGCATCTGTGGACAAGACTGGCAATGTTGCAGCCAAGGCGATGTCTTCTGGGCTCTACGCACGCTGCAACCTGCCCACTGCGTCAGCGAGCGATTGGTCAGCGGATGGCACTTACAACACTGACAAGACCGGCAGGAGAATCACCAGCACCGGAGCCCCATGCGCCTCCGGCCCTTCAGCAGCAGACTGCACCCTTCCTGCAGCTACTGCTCCAGAGCTTGCAGAGTGCAAGAAGAAGTGTGACATGTTGAGTGTGTGCTGGGGCTTCACAATCAAGAGCAGCCGGTGCCAGTTGCGTGGAGGCTTTGGTGAGATGGATGTGCGCTCATTCTTCCGCAACCCAAGCCCCTCTACTGGCCTCAACTGGTAAAGCAGCTTATTGTTATGAGATGTTACATAACATGTTAAAAAATAACATGTTACTTCTGCCGCTGCAGCAGTGATGTGGTCCTGCAGCTCTTGAGTCAGGCACTGTTTCAGATGCCGCGATATCGCAGGATACTGGCTGAGGATGTGTCTCTCGCTGCCTGATGCATGTCAGCGGCAAGCTCCGCAGACGTATATATTTATTATGGTTATGAAGTGTGTGCAGTTTCAAGCAGCAAGTATGATGTGTCACAGCGGTGGAAAGCAAGCAGTGCACATGTGTGTGTGTTGAGTTTTGCATCCCGAGGGGGTGCCAATCAGCTGTGCAGCATGCTTCCAACATACTTTGACGTCTGGTGTGTCTGTTACGTCCCCCTAAGGCTTCTCATGCTTCTGTATGCACTACTGCGCGTACTGATCGATTCCCCTACAGCTTGACGCTTGGCATGTCACAAAGTATACGTCATGTTGTATGGGCAGTGCTTATCATGGTTCCTGGTAGTAGCTGGACTGCCGTAGCACGACTGCCTGATTATCACACAGTCTGGCGACAGCTACAGCTATTTTCTCATCTGGGTGGTATGTTCTGGGGCGTCAATACTCTACTATATTTTGCTCAGGTGCCGCTGCGTTGCGTGCATCTGAGTAGAGGGCAGGTTGTCGTTTCACCTTATCTACATAGCCTTACCGTGCTACTTACATGTGTCGGTTCACCTTTTCTACATATCCTTACCGTGGTACTTATATGCATCGAGTGTTGCATGGCGCCGCAAAGGGGGGCCCTGCTACAGCAGCAGCAGCAGCAGTTGCTGCTGCATATGCGTCTTTTGCAGCCTTGGTATCTGGCCGCTGCGTCATATGCTCCATAACATCACGCATCAAAAAATCGTGCCGGCAGGTGCAGCTGTCACTGCGTCCTCACAGCTGCCAGGCACGTGTCTTTCTCTCGGCGCATGAAAATAACATCCTCTGCAGAGATTCAAAAAGTGGTTGACAGCCAGCACGTGGCTGTGCAGAGTTTGTGGTGTGGCTTGCTTCTGTGCTGGCCACGCCCGTCGATCTTTTGCTTGCATGCAGGCTTCAATTTGCTTGGGTCACTGCCGCAGCCTCTGCTGCTGTTGTGCGCGCGTGTGGTGCTATAAACTTGTGTTATGGGTTGTTTGATGTGGTGTTTGTGCCTGATCAGGCGGGTGAAAAAAGTGGTGTGGCTTGCTTCTGTGCTGGCCACGCCCGTCGATCTTTTGCTTGCATGCAGGCTTCGATTTGCTTGGGTCACTGCCGCAGCCTCTGCTGCTGTTGTGCGCGCGTGTGGTGCTATAAACTTGTGTTATGGGTTGTTTGATGTGGTGTTTGTGCCTGATCAGGCGGGTGAAAAAAGTGGTGTGGCTTGCTTCTGTGCTGGCCACGCCCGTCGATCTTTTGCTTGCATGCAGGCTTCGATTTGCTTGGGTCACTGCCGCAGCCTCTGCTGCTGTTGTGCGCGCGTGTGGTGCTATAAACTTGTGTTATGGGTTGTTTGATGTGGTGTTTGTGCCTGATCAGGCGGGTGAAAAAAGTGGTGTGGCTTGCTTCTGTGCTGGCCACGCCCGTCGATCTTTTGCTTGCATGCAGGCTTCGATTTGCTTGGGTCACTGCCGCAGCCTCTGCTGCTGTTGTGCGCGTGTGTGGTGCTATAAACTTGTGTTATGGGTTGTTTGATGTGGTGTTTGTGCCTGATCAGGCGGGTGAAAAAAGTGGTGTGGCTTGCTTCTGTGCTGGCCACGCCCGTCGATCTTTTGCTTGCATGCAGGCTTCGATTTGCTTGGGTCACTGCCGCAGCCTCTGCTGCTGTTGTGCGCGTGTGTGGTGCTATAAACTTGTGTTATGGGTTGTTTGATGTGGTGTTTGTGCCTGATCAGGCGGGTGAAAAAAGAGCGCAGCCATGAATCCTTCATGAGCTGACGCGTTCTCGTACTTGAGTGCGTGTGCTGTCATGTCTGGCGCTGCTGCTTGTTTGATTATTCAAACGTGCAGCATGCTCGGGTGCCAGAACGGGCAATAACACAGTCCGCACATCTTTTACGCAGTTGCTTGTGAGTATGTGGAGTCTGCAGCAGTACTTCTGGTGTTGTGCCTGGGACGAAAGTGCTCCTTGCGATTTTTTTTAATTCCTACCAGCTGCCTGCATAAACAAATGGAGAACAGTAGAGCTTACACTAGACGTAGTTGTCGTTTGCGTTGCGTACCCAGGCTGTGCAACAGCAGCAGGGGTGAAACAACCATGCTGGCTTGCAGCATGTGCGTCGTTGTGTGGTGCGGTGGCCTTGTGAATGTGATTTCCACACTGTGCAGCGTCAATTATGCATTGATAACTTCGTTTCGCTGAAATCGGAGAGCCTGCCACTTTTGTGCGTGCCAGGCATGCTGCTGCTTTGTGGGCAACGCGAGGGGGTTTGATGAAGTTGCCATGCACGTTGTGACACAATGGGCAGCTGGTGGTAGCACTACCACCAGCTAGCCTGCTGCTTACGCAGCTGTGCACATTCATATATGCATTGATTGCGCGCTTGCGCACAGCGATGCTTGATCTACTTGCCGGTTGCGCAGCTGCAAAGTACTGATCTGAACGTGCCTATATCACCTCTCTGTCCTTTACATACAGTGATGCCTATTTCACTGTCAGTTTCCAGCCATCATCAACATTCAAGTGCGTCCGGCACTCCAGTACTTGCATACGGTCCTCTTATGATACGGGACTCCAGTACTTACATACGGTCCTTTTATTTTCCGGGCATGTCGTCATAACATGGCATGTTACTGTTATGGCGTTCAGGGCGCCCACCAGTTTGCTTGCTATCTACAGTATGCTGGCTACTGATGGGCTGACGTTGCAGTTTTGTCACTGGTACTAATGGCTGGGGTTAGCAGTGCTGTGGAAGAATATGATGTGACGCACTTTGTTGGCATGGGTGATAGGATACACCCTTTTCAAGCGCAGCAGAGCTTTCAGTGGGTGATGCCTTCTTTCTTCTGTCTTCTTCATACATCTGCTTATGCTACAGTCGCATACATAGCTGAGTTGCATACTGGTGCATGGTGTTTGTGGGAAGTCTCAATGGTGGTTGAACAGCAGGGGTGGTGTGCTCTCTGTATCAGGGCGAAAGTGAGTGCTGAAAAGGCCGACTTCGGCCGTCACTGGTTTACGTGAGGCAGGTTGAAGTTTGCAGTTATTCTGTAACGAACATATTCCTCTTGTTCAACCACTTGATCGTGGTGGTCGAACCATTTGAAACTCGGTCTGGCTGTGACAGCTGCAACGGTAGCACTACCGACTGCGAAAGCCACCAGCACCGTGCTGACAGCATGATGCTGTCGCTGCGACCTCAGCTACCACAGAAAAACCAGTGCAAAGTCAACCGCCCCATGCCATGCAATCATTGGGGCCCAGTGTAACACTGCCAGGTTGGCAGTGTGGCTGCTGAGCCAGATGAACACCCCTGCACACGCCACTGGTGACACTGCTCATGCATACCGTAACCACCCGAACCATTTGGTGGAAATAAATTCGCAGATGCGTGTCAATCACCAAAATATTTGAGCGATGGTAAATTGTGGCCTGCCCCAATCACAAAAGTTAAGGCGGGCCTCGACAGCACTGCTGCTGACAGTCTCTGCGGGTGCTGCGGTGCTCTCACTCTGCTCAAAGCATCTAGAGGACTTCTACAAGGGACTCAAACCATTTTTGCAGCCGCATCTCCTTGAGAAGTCAGCAAACAGTAGGCAAATCCACCATGTGTTAGAAATTGTCAGCAATGTGTTGCTGGTGCGCTTCACCAATCTGTCGAACAGAGGAGAAAATACCAGTACAAAATCGAGATAATCACCAATATTTCGGTCACCAAACAGTTCGGGTGGTCACGGTATGCAGGCTGTGGCACTGCCAGTTCCTGGGAGGCTGCCAGTGACAGTACGAGGGCTGAGCCGGAGGCGCTGCCTCACCAGTAAACCTTGTCACGCCCGGATCTCTTTCTGTTGGTTACAAAAAGGGATACTGAATATCCTACTGGCTGGCCATACACAGCAATCAAGCAAACCTGCCAGACAAGTTGTCGGAGGCCTATGGCACCGCCAGGATTACCATCACCTGCCCACCCGCCTTGCTGCGTCAACTTCAAACTCCCATGACGTCCCTTCAAATGCTGTCACTCTTCCGCTCAGTGACTTTGCGTCACCATAATGCTTGACGCGATACGTCCCATGCGCAACTTCACTCGGAATTTCCCACTGCACTGTCGCAGTAGACTCACTGCTCAGAGGACCGTTAGGCCTATCCCATATGTACTTGGTACACCAGTCATCATCTGTATGCACAACTGTCCACGTACTCACACTGCTGTTGTACAACTGCACTTCCAGGAACGTCTGGTACCTCCTAAAGTTGTTGCGGGGATTGGCAGACTGAAAGACAACTTCGACAGTCTGCCCAGGACTGTACAAAACGCCTGGCTGCTTCAAAACCTCCCCCAAATCTCTGCCTATCGGCGCTGAGTCTACGATAACAGGCGGCAGAAAGCTCAACAGCTTACTTTCAAATTCATCAGGGACAGCCGTTGACTGTACCGGGTTTCCATCAACCATCGAGCGCGCCAAACCCACTGCGGTCTGGATGTATGCATCCAATGTGTGGGGTCCGTACAACGTGCTTGCGCCCTCGTATCGCTGAATTTGATACTCCTCCGGCGTTGTAACATATGACGAGTACGTGTTGCAGATCGTTGACAGCACGACCTTTGTATCGGGACCCAAAGACGGGCTTAGCGTAGCTTGCACTGCGTTGCGAAGGCGGCGGCCAGCCATGGTGGTGAATTCCCCTGGTAGGCACATGATGACCTGGCAGCAGCAGCAGCAGTGGCAGCAGGTAAAAGCAGCAGTAGCAGCAGGTTGATTGCGCGTGTTGCTAAGCGGCAACTGAAATACTGCCATGTGCATTCGTAGCCGACGTTGCCACACTGGCAGTAGATGCTGTCACAGTCACATCAACGGTCACTGGCCGTGCGAGCTGCCCTGTGGCTTGGGGCCTAACACATCCAAAGCTGTTCACACTGTGTCGTGGCAACAAAGATTACTGTTGGTGATGCATCACAGCTCACTCACAAAGCTTCCCAGGCGCAGCATAGCCACCTCCGTCACGCGCGGCACCCAAGGGTACGGTCTTGTCGCCTGTCCAATGTTTAGCAAAATAGGTTTGCTGCCTTGGCACGATGTCTGCTTGCTGCTGGGCTTGCTGCGCAGTGCTGCATTGACAATGTGAACAAGGCCTGAGGCAGGTGCCAGGCCTGTGTGGTTATCTGCTTGGTAGAAAGGCTGAATGCCAGGACCTGGAACAAGCGAGTGGAAGTGCAGGCAGCATCAGTCATCAACTGACAATTAGTACTTTTGAGTGTGCTTTGTTGGCTTGGTAAAGCGGCTGCAGGTCTCGGCCTGGCAGATTAGAAGCCATAGTTGACTGGTGTTTGACTAACAGCAGTGCAGGCCCGCATGACATGCACCCACGCCTGATGAACGCGGCACGCACAAGCTAGCTGCATGCGTCATCAGCCACAGTCTGCATGCAGTACATGTGCCTCATCTTGATAAACAACAACCAACCTCAGTAGGGCCAAAGCACGCTTCACATACCATCAGTTGTACCAGCTGCAAAGCTGTAGCCCATCGCCCCTGGACACGTGCTGCCTGCTGCCGTGAACTGGCTTTCCTCCACCTGCATGTTGCTTATATCAATGTACGTGTGGCGATAATCCAACGAGCCAGTTATGGCTGCGCCTGGTGCCGACCAGAGGTTCTGCAGACACAGAAGCAACCGAAACGTCATGTATGGCTAAGCAAGAACCCTATTCAGAACGTAGCAACGCAGACCGTGCGGCCAAGGATTGCATAACAACGGACGGTGCTCTTGGCGTCACGTCTGACATTTGACTCAGAGCAAACGACTAGCGCCGGTACATTATATGATAGTTATCGGGGGAAGGCAGGTACTCGTGTAACTTTCAAACTGTGTTCAGTGCGTTGGCGTCTTGAACTCGCCTGTGCTGCATCAGCCTGCCGTTGCCCGATGATCTGCGTGCTCTTGGTGTCATCTGGGTAGGCAGGGCCCCGGCCGTGACACAGGTGGTTGTTGCCGTTGCAGGTGCTGGTGCCGACGTCACACGGCAGGCCTGAAGATGAGAATGACAGCAGCAGCAGCAGCACATCGCGATTCGCTATGTCATCTGGAAGTTCAACTTTAGTAAAACCTGCCAGTGTGTTGAGCATACAGTGATAGCAACATGTATTCTGCCATAGATCGTGCTGCACTGCTTTCTGGTCCGACCAAGGGCGGCCCTTCCATGCTGGAGATATCTATCAGCACAGCAAAGTAACTTGTTACAAACATGTTACATCTGTGATGTGCAGCGCTGGGCAGGTTACACCTTTTAACACTC
Source organism: Tetradesmus lagerheimii (assembly GCA_902809745.2). Lineage (NCBI taxonomy): Eukaryota > Viridiplantae > Chlorophyta > Chlorophyceae > Sphaeropleales > Scenedesmaceae > Tetradesmus > Tetradesmus lagerheimii. The sequence goes on along the minus strand of CADDIJ020001373.1, from coordinate 77,066 downwards.
ACCCGTATCCAGGCAGTACGTTCCCAGTATGTTGGGTGATGTATCTGCTCCATTGCTCTGCACAAAGGCGGCCATGAACCCTGGTTCCAAACCCTGCTGCTGCTTTGCCCAGCGCTTTTCAACAAACTGCTCTGCTGCTCCCTTGTTGTCGCCACTGATGAGCGTGTTGGTGTTGTTCATGCTTGTAGGATGCACGGGGAACCAGCTCAACAGGCCCCTGGACAAACAAACGACAGCAGCAGCAGGGTGCAAGCGCACAGCATTGGAATGCGGCCTGATATTGCCAGTTTGCAACATACCAACATCTAGAAATGCCAACAGCACCTTCCGTCGGTGCTGCTGCTGCTGCTGCCTCTGCTGGTCTGAGCAGCCATCCGGACACCTGGCACCAGCAAACTGCATGTCATCAGCTGAGCACTACTGACAGGACGTGCATGCACCCTTGCTCGCGTATAGGCTGATAACAGTCAGCAGTGTGCAGCTGCATGTGCGCACATGCAACACAGCTGGTACTACTGGCAGCACCAGCACCTGATCATGGGCACGCTAGTTGTAGCACCAGCACCTCATCATGGGCAGGTTTCTGCGCTAAATCTTCAATGTTTCAACTTTCCAAGGCAGAGGCATATGCTGCCCTGAGGCCGCTTGCATGCAACTGCACATCCTCACCTCCCCACCCCTGCTGGTGTCTTTATTCGCAGCAGCGTCATTTCCTTATCCACGTCATGCGTGTACTGCGCTCGCTCAGCTGCCGGGTTGTTCCCGTATGCGGTTGATGTTGGCGTCTAGCAGTTCCCTTTCAGACCAGCTAAGCGCTGCTGGCCGCAAGTCCGAATGCGCAGCACGACACGCCTGCAGGTAACAGAGGACAGCGGTGAAATCCCAATCAATTAGCGTTGCGGCAGAGTGTCAAACTGTTGCTGGGCATATTGTGCAGCCTGGGTTTTGCTGAGCAAAAGGGTTGATGTTGGCGTCTAGCAGCTGCCCTTCAGACCAGCTGAGCGCTGCTGGCCGCAAGTCTGCATGTGCAGCATGACACGCCTGCAGTCAACACATAAGAGAACAGCGGTAGAGTCCCAATCGATGAGCGTAGCGGCGGAGTGTCAAACTGTTGCTGGGCATATAGCGCAGCCTGGGTTTTGCTGAGCAAAAAGGTTGTTTAGAGTCGTGCAGCTCCCGTTCAGACCAGCAGAGCGCTGCAGGCCGCAAGTCCGAATATGCAGCACGACACGCCTGCAGGCAGCAGAGGACAGCGGTGGAATCCCAATCGATGAGCGTGGCGGCGGAGTGTCAAACTGTTGCTGGGCATATAGCGCAGCCTGGGTTTTGCTGAGCAAAAAGGTTGTTTAGAGTCGTGCAGCTCCCGTTCAGACCAGCAGAGCGCTGCAGGCCGCAAGTCCGAATATGCAGCACGACACGCCTGCAGGCAGCAGAGGACAGCGGTGGAATCCCAATCGATGAGCGTGGCGGCGGAGTATCAAACAGTAGCTGGGCATATAGCGCAGCCTGGGTTTTGCTGAGCAACAGGGTTGATGTTGGCATCTAGCAGCTGCCCTTCAGACCAGCTGAGCGCTGCTGGCCGCAAGTCGGCATGCGCAGCACGGCATGCCTGCAGGCAGCAGAGGACAGCGGTAGAATCCCAATCGATGAGCGTGGCGGCAGAGTGTCAAACAGTAGCTGGGCACATAGCGCAGCCTGGGTTTCGCTGAGCAACAGGGTTGATGTTGGCATCTAGCAGCTGCCCTTCAGACCAGCTGAGCGCTGCTGGCCGCAAGTCCGCATGCGCAGCACGACACGCCTGCAGGCAACAGACGACAGCGGTAGAATCATTGGGCCAATCAAGGAGCATGGTGGCAGAGTGCCAAACAGATGCTGGGCATATTGTGCAGCCTGGATTTTGCTGAGCAAAAGGGTTGATGTTGGCGTCCAGCAGCTGCCCTTCTGACCAGCTGAGCACTGCTGGCCGCAAGTCCGAGTGTGCAGCAGGGCACGCCTGCAGGCAACAGCGGACAGGCGTATTTTATGAGCGCCGACATGTCTGCCAGTCAGCATGCCTGGCCACAGGGCAGCATGTACCTGCCAGTCAGCATGTTACATAGACAGCAGCCTGGATGTTTCTGAGCAAAAGGGGCTGTTTTGCGTCCAGCAGTTCCCTTTCAGACCAGCTGAGCACTGCTGGCCACATGTCAGCTCTCCTACACTGTCACTACCGCTGCTGCTGCTGCTGCTGCTGCCGCTGCTGCTGCTCACCGTCTCAGCATCTCACCATCACAGAAACAGCCACCTCTCACCTCGACTATGCCGTCCACCACGCTGCTTCCATGCTGCTGCTGCTGCTGCTTGCTCACTTCACTTGCTGTTCTCACCTCCACTATGCCGTCCACCATTGCAGTGGCGCGTGTGGCAATCTTATACAATGTTACATAACATCAGACCCTCTCACCTCCACCATGCCGTCCACCATGGCATAAAAGCTCTGCCGTACAAAGCCAAGGATGGTGATGTGGTACAGCATGTGCCCTAGCACTGCCTTAAAGCTCTCCTACACTGTCACTACCGCTGCTGCTGCTGCTGCTGCTGCCGCTGCTGCTGCTCACCGTCTCAGCATCTCACCATCACAGAAACAGCCACCTCTCACCTCGACTATGCCGTCCACCACGCTGCTTCCATGCTGCTGCTGCTGCTGCTTGCTCACTTCACTTGCTGTTCTCACCTCCACTATGCCGTCCACCATTGCAGTGGCCTGTGTGGCAATCTTATACAATGTTACATAACATCAGACCCTCTCACCTCCACCATGCCGTCCACCATGGCATCAAAGCTCTGCCGTACAAAGCCAAGGATGGTGATGTGGTACAGCATGTGCCCTAGCACTGCCTTGAAGCTCTGTTACACTGTCACTACCGCTGCTGCTGCTGCTGCCGCTCAGCAGCTCACTGTCACACAAACAGCCACCTCTCACCTCCACTATGCCGTCCACAAGTGCAGCCGCCTGTGTGGCAACCATACATGTTGCAAGTTAAATCACATGTTATATAACTTCTGATGTTCTCACCTCCACTATGCCGTCCACTGGGTGACCCAGCAGTTCAGCGTCGCTATCACGACATCATCATCATCATCATCATCATGTTACCCATTAAGCCATAGCATCAACGCCATCGGCCCCGCGCCCCTCAGGAGCGGAAGAAAGAGGGAGCACTGCTCCATTGTGTTTGCAATTATTACGCACATCCCAAGCTTGGACAAGATACTCAGCAATGCTCCTAGATATCACTCGGCACACCCCCCTACTACCCCAAATATCATCAGAAACAAAACGCAACAACTTGGTGGATGCATCAGTCAACGACAACACATTGCGCAATTTTTCAGCGCCGCCAGCAACATCACGCAAAACAGACCGAATTTCATCAAGCATAGTATCCCTCTGAGCAGAAGTAGCGGGACAATCAAACATCAGATGTGACAAAGACTCAACACCCTGACCACAAGCAGGACATGCTGTGTTAGAATCAGCTCTGCTGCCGCCATAACGACTGGTACGATCATGCACGCAAAGACAGCCCATTCGAACACGCATCAGCAACTCAATACCACGCGTTGGCGCACCAGAACACAAAAAGGGCCTAGCCCTTTTAAAACGCATGGCATCAGCATGTGTAGGGTGCACATGCGTGATGTAACGGCTCAAAGTAGAGTGCTGCAGTGATTCACAAACAATTGTGTCTGCATGCAGCTTCCTGACCTGACGGTTGATGTGATTCTTGCACGCATTAGCTCGATCAGCCGCCGCCTCAACATCCACACCATACTTGCAAAGCAAACTCTGCACATACTTATGACAAGGTGTCACCGCAACAGCACCACTAGGGCGCTTCCACTCAGCTGAGAAAACCTGACGTGGCAAACGCGAATTCTGCATACGCTGGACCCTAAAGTAATACTCCATCGCCCTCTGATGAAGCCACATGTGCAATGGCTTATTCAAAGAAAGGTTTGCAAGAAGTCTATCTGTCGAAGAGGGGTTTTTCCCATTTAAGGAAGTATAAATACCAACCTTTAAGAGCTTTTTAATGACAGCTGGTTCTAGATTTATTTCTCTTTTCTGGAAGTAAGGAAGAGCTTTTTCAATTTGCGTTTTCCAAAATTCAGAATCTGTTAAAGAAGAATCGAGTTGAGATTTTTCGCTTAATAAAGGGGTTCACGACGCTATCTACAGCATCGCAACAAATGATATGTTAAAACAAGAAGTTATTAAATATTTTGAAACAATTGATTTATTTAATCCAATTTATATGATGGCATTTTCACACCCCATTCAGCCAGAGCAAGTGAAGTGCAAGGGCGCTCCTTGCCACAATGCATTGAGCACTTGATGATGTCAGTCTGCACTTTGTCAATCTGTTGCAGTTGCCTTGCAGTTGACGGAAACCAGACCTCACTGCCATATTCAACAATCGGGCGAACGCATGTAAGCAGAATGATACGCTTTACTTCCACGCTGATGAGCCGGCTCTTCCAAACTGGCATGAGCCCACCCTTCACACGATGCACTTTTGCCAACATCTTCTCAAAGTGCGTATTCCAGTTGCAGGCATTGTTGAACCACAGGCCAAGGTAGCAGTACTCTGATACAACAGGCACAGGCACACCATTCCAAATGATGCCAGAGTCAGCCAACTGGCTGGGCTGTCTAGCTGGTGAGACATGCATGACAGCAGACTTCAAGCTATTCAGCTTGAACCGCCACTTACAACTGTATTCATAAACTGTTGCAGCCACAGCCTGAACCTCAGCCAGAGATCCGCACACAGCAACAAAGTCATCAGCCTGCATGGCTGCCACAACCTGACCAGCAGGTTCGTCACAAGGGCCCATAAGGGTGATTCCAGGGTGCTTTGCATGCACCTCATGCAGCAGATCATCAATGAAGTACAGGTACAGTGTGGGGGAAATAACATCGCCCTCATGCAAACCAAGGTCACATGTGAAGCTCTCAGTGACATGACCTTCGTGAGACACCACACGGCGTGCACCCTGATACAAGTTGTAGAGTACACGGAACATCTTTCCATGCACACCCTTGTCCCACAGCTTTTGAAAGAGCCCATCAAGCCACACTGTTGGGAAAGCCTTATAGGTGTCAACAAACAGCACATAAGAATCCTTCCCCTCAGCTTTCCTCCCACCCAACATCTCACTGAGCACACTCTGGTGGTCAGCACAGCTGCGCTTGGGACGAAAGCCGTTCTGGCTCTCGTGCAGCAGCGGCGTTCCTGCTGCTGTAGCAGCAGTTACACGCTGCTGCTGCTGTTGCTGCTGACGTGCCTGCTGCTGCTGCTGTTGCGCCTGCTGCTGCTGACGTGCCTGCTGCTGCTGCTGCCGTTGCTGTGTCGTGCCCTCCGCCACTGACTTGCCTTCTGCAAAGTTGATGAGGCGCTGGTTGAGAACGCTGGTGTAAAATTTGTAAAGCACGCTAAGCAGGGTGATACCACGGTAGTTGGTGGGGTCTGTCAGGTCACCCTTCTTGGGCATGTTCACAACTGTACCTGGCACCTGGTGCACCTGCTCAAGCTGCCACATCAGATCGCAGTACTGCAGTAACATATCTGCGGCCGTGCTGCCTCCATACTTGAGTAGCTCATTGACAATGCCCTCCTCAGCCGGGTTGCCGGCCTTGCCAGTGCGTAGCCTCTGCAGGCAGTCGGAAACTTCGGCGGCAGTTATGGGCAGGTCCAGCGGGGTGGCAGGGGAGTCAGCAGAGTCTTGCAAATACTGTTGCACATTGGCTGCAACTCGGGACATGTGTGCAGCGTCAAACTGGAGGTTGGAGGAAGCAAATGCTGCATGGCTGCCAACGCGCTCATAATGACACTTGAAAGCATCAGCTTTCTCAGCTGGGGTAGATGCCACATGCCCAGATGGATGCTGCATGACACTGTAAACTGCCTCGCTGACATGCTTAGGGCACAGACGACGCACAAGCTGCCACATGTCTTTCTCTCCAAGCAGGCTGTCATCATTCATGCGATTTGTGTATGCAGAAGTAATGGCATGCTGGCGCTGCTCTTTGTACTGCTTCTCTGCTGCTTTGACCAGCTGTGTAGTAGCCTTCTGCTGCTGTTTGTAAGTAGCCCAATCTGCTACAAGCCCTGAGTTCTTGTAGCGCAGGTAAGCCTGCTTCCTGTCCTCCACAGCATCTGTGAGCTCCTGAGTCCACCATGTGAAGGACTTGCAAACCCAAACCCTCTTGTAGCCAAAACTGGCGTTGACAGCATGACGAAGTGCTGCTAGCATCTGCTCGTGCGCTTGCTGCACTGCACTAGTTGCTGTAGTTGAGCCTGCAGAAGCCTGCTGCTGCAAAGTGGTGACCGTGGCAGTGTAGGCTGCACCAAGCTGCGACAGAGCATCCTGATATGCCTCAAGTTCCGCTGACTGCTCCCCATTCTGCAGCCTGAAATCCTTGGGCTGTGCGTTGAGGCGAAGCACAACCTGTTTTGCAGGGCGGCGTACCACAGGCCTGACAATGCGGGCAGACACAGGCAGGTGGTCAGTAGCACCCACAGTATGCGGCCCAGCTGTGGCTGTTGGCCTGGCAGCAGCTTGGCAGGGCATGGCAATGTCAGCAGAGGCAAGGATGTAGTCAATCAAAGAGCCTCGCCTGGTGCCGCCGTGCGACCTGTCACAAGTGATGTGCTGGTGAGGGAGGTGGGGGCTGTGCGGGCATTAAGTGAGTAGAGGTTGACAGTGTTGAGCAATGAGAGGAGCAGGCGGCCGTTGTCATTGACGGTGCTCTCACCATGCATACCAATACGCTCTGCTGGGCCAGATGCCCGTCCAAACCGTGCATTAAAGTCACCCATCACCAACACAGATCCCCTGCTAGACAGGTACTCCAGGTCCTCCTGCAGCGCTGAGTAAGCAGCACTCCTCACTGATGCAGACTTGCCCATATCAGGCATGTAAACCACCCCAATGAAGAGCTTGCGTGCAACCCCTTGCCCTGGCATCACGAGCCACAGCGCTTCGTCGTATTGCTGGTCAGTAAAGTCATACACTTTCACCGCGTTTGCAACAGAGGCATGCACAGCAACTGCAACACCCCCAGAAGCACGCTCCCCTGCCCGCACAACCCTGGGCTTACTAATGGTTGTGTATCCAGGGATGTGATCTGCCGGCAGCTGCTTTCCCTGCGCCTCCTTGGTCTCCACGAAGCCCATGATGTCACGGCGGGGTTCCTTAAGCAGGTGGTGAATTTCAACCAACTTCAACCCAAACTTTGGCATGTTATTTACATTAAGCACGCCACAGAGCAATCCACTGTTACCCGGCTGCACAGGTGCCCTGCTGGGGCGGTGGCGGCGCTGCTGGGATGCCCTGCTGCTGCGCTGGCTGTGCCTGCGACCGTGCTGCTGGCCTGCACCCCAGGCAGCAGGCGCTGCTGGCTGTGTGCCCCTGGGCAGCTGCTCCTCGTCATCTGACGCAGGAACAAGCTCCTCCTCCTCCTCCTCTGACGCAGGGACAAGCTCTTCATCCTCATCATCTGTGGACAGCTCAGCATCAGGCTCAAGAGCAGCATAACGGTTGGACAGCACTAGGCCGGCGCACTGCTGCTCGCGCCGGCCAACCTGGGAGAGGCCTGCATATGCCCCACGTGCGCTGAGAATAACCATGCCGTTGAAAGTGAACACAGCGCGCCAGTGCAGCACACATTGAAGCTGCTGCTCCAGCATAACTACCATGCAGGCTGTCAGCTGGCGCACTGCAGACGATGGCAGAGTGAACACAACAGCTGTCTCTCCTGCCCAAAATGCTCTGCCAATGAGCAAGTCACGTGGTGCATTTTCTGCTGACATCTGCGCAATTGCACTCCTGCCTGCCGCCCGCACCTGGTTGATGGTGGTAGCTGTCCTGCGCGGGCCAAACAGCTTCACCTGGTAACCCCAACTGTTCTCATCCCTGGTTTGGCGAGGCTGGGCGCGGCTAGACCCAGGACTCTGTCGGCTGGACGGCTCAGCCTCAATTGCAGCAGGGGCACCAGGTGTGGCAGCAGCAACAACACGAGCAGCGGCAGGGGGAGCAGCAGCTGCAGCAGGGTTTGCGGGGTTAGCAGAAAGCGCGGCAACGCGGGTCGTACGGTTCGCGGTCAAGGGCGTGTCCACAGATCTACCTGCGGCGGCAGCATATGTTTCAGTGAACACTTTATGCCATGCACCCTGCAGCCACACATGTGTGTTAGGATCAGGGCATACAGGGGCAGATGACGGGCCGGAGCCAAAGCGAGGGTCAGTGATTGGATGGCCTGCGCCATTAATCACCACATAATGCCTGGACAGGCGAGCCACAGGACCACAGGGGCCAGGAGCTGGCCGATGGCCTGCAGGGGCCCCCGTGGCCCTGCCGGCCTGCACTGCCAGGCTTTGTTCCTGAGACGTCCTGTGGTCCTGTGTCATATTTAGCAAAAGCTTGTGAAGTAGGGGCGGCAGGGTGGGCGGCAGGCACAAACCACACAAACAGCAAGAACACTGGCAACCGCAACAACAATCACAAATGTAGCAGCAGCCACATCACACCACATCGCACACAACAAGACACCTGCCACAGGATCGGCCACACGGCTGGTAGGTGTAATGATATGCTGCGTGTGATATACTGGTGCTGTTGCTCGCAGATGCAAATGTTGCTGACAGTTGCTGCTGTGCTGCTCATGCATATGCAGGCATGCTGTTCTACTGCTGCTGCTGCTGCAGAACTGGTAGGTACTGGAAGACAGGCGATCTGCAAAGGCACGCTGCATGCATTGCATCACGTTCAGTGCAATGTGACCCCACTTGGAGTTCCCGGTGACAGTAGCTCGCCAGGCAATCCGTCGGTCTGCTCCCAGCAGTGACTGTTGTAGTGGGCGTGCTCCCCCTAGCACGTTGACACCCTTGCAGCCATTGCCAATGCCAATCACATGTTCCAGTGGACCATTCTGCTTATATTAGAGTCCAAGCAGCATAGCATCGCCTCAAGCGTGGCGTCGGATTCAGTGTAGTTGATGTAGTGCCTGCTGCCCTGTGCCCGAAGTCCACTGATCGCTCCCTGCACGCCACCCTACTTCACAAGCATCATGCAGACAACGGTTTAAAGAGATTAGCGCGCCCGTAGGCGCGCCTTGGGAGCAAAAAAAATTCGAACTGAAAGTTCGAACGCAAAGGCAGGCGCTGAGCGCTGGTCACCGTCTGCAGCAGCCGGTGTCGCTTGAAATGGTTGTTGTGATGGTTGAAGATGTAGATTTGGCTATTTGACGCGCACTGGCCTCCAAGGTCGCCACCCCCGCAAAGTGATTGATTGATTGATTGATTGATTGATCAATTGATTGATTGATTAGACCGTATAGCTCCACCAGCATAAACATTTCGAAGATGATCTTCGTGTTCCTTTCAAAAGGCATGCCTGGCAGGCGGCTGCTGCGCAGATGGGCTCTCTCATCAGGGCCGACGCCATGCAACTTGCATGCGTTGAACATGTTCAGTTTGAAGGCCGCCGACAGGCTGTCCATGCAGTCATAGCCTGCTAGGCGGCTGTGAGGCTCAGTTGGTACCAGTCCCAGTCATCAATGATTGCGGTTGTATCGTTACAAAGTGCTCAAGACTCACGCCGCAATCAAGCTGAGTGCAACCTGCTTGATCAGCTTGCATATGAGCCAATAGGCCGCACGTGTGTACACCGCACAGTGCAGAGCAGTGGGAACAGAACACGTGCTGTACAACATCAATTGATGCAGCAGGCATACAACAAAACTGCGTTGAACTTGCTGCTCAAACTGCAAGATCCGATGTACAGTGAAAAAACCTGGAGTGTCAGTACATGCAGCAGCCCGCACGCGCAATGGCTCATATGCTGATACGACTCTCGCTCTCTACTACTATCTATTACTATCGCCAATGGTGCAGCTGTACGAGTTGCTCTTGCCAGGAAATATCCAGCAGCAAGATCAGAAGCACACAATGCGGCGACTCGCAAAGCACACACAAATCATGCTCACATTGCTGCTCGCCTCAGATGGCACTCCAAACAGCTGCTTTGTACATGCTTTGTTGCATGCCGAAGATATGTGTGCACGCTAGTATGCCACACTACACAGAATTTAGTGCTGCTGATGTATTGCTGGGAACCTGCGCACGCGTGCGCTTGCAAGCGAAACATACAGAACACAAACCAACAACGCAAGCCGGAGCATAGACTGCGGTCTAGCCACAGCCACTGTACACGAGTACGCTTGCCAGCATTGATTTCACCTTGCCACTCTGAGCACAGAGGGACAAGGTACGCACTTGCAAAGGGGAACGTGCAGTTCAGAACCCACAACGGGGAATGTGCGGCTCTCAACATGCTGCGCAGCTCAGTGCCGGCTGCTTCACGTTGAGAGCCGCACAGCTGTATGTGCACACGCAGCACACAACAGATCAGACGAGCCTTGACGGTGTATCACCACCTGCATACAAGGCCTTGCCACCTGCAACGCACTGATCGTGTCCTGCAACCCGCGCCTGCAGCCCGCAACTGCAACTTAACACTCACTGCTCTCCGGATACTAACCTCCGCTGCGTTGCCCGGTTGAGACACACACAGCTATGAACAGCACACGCACACTCAGAGAGAACAGATATACAAACACTGGCAACCACTGGGACATGACAGTGGGGTCAAACCAAATCGCACCACTGCGCAAAACTGTGTGCCTGCATCACATGCCAGGCACTTCTACAGAAAGCTGTACAGCAGCAGCTGTACCGCTGGTGTGAACTCTTCACTCTCGCAGAGAACTTCCAAAGTTTACACCACTCTTCACATTGTGAAGCATCGCTGCACTGGACTGAGTTCAGCTGGGTGCAATGCTACCACTCAAGCCACGCCAGAGAGATACCATAACAGGGGACAGCAGAGGTATACACACAACAGCCGCAACCCAGGACGCTGTTCCCGTTGTTGGTTTCAGCTCTATACAACCTGCACAGCACCAGAACCCCGGAACAGTCCCACGCGCCACAGCCGCATACGCAGCTGACAGCTGTCCTTCGGCTAATCAGATCGTGACATGCACACATCTGTTATAATCACAAATGTAACAATGCCACATAAACACACACCCAGAGGCTGAGCCTGTAGCAGTTGATGTTGGGTGCATATCGGTGAAAGGCCATGCAACGTGTGTAACCGTAGGCACATGCAGTTGCGTTGCACACAAAGCATTGTTGCACACCACCTCAGAAAAAGAACATGTTTACCCTGCTGCTTTATCAGAGCTTTAAGCGCATACCGGACTAGCAAGCTGTGCCGACCTCCCAAAATCCTAATACCCAGCACACCTGCATAGTATCTTCACTCACGCACGTCACATAACATCTCACACAAAAGATGAGTCAGCATGCGCTGACACACCATCATCATCACGCTGCTCTGATGCAAGCAGCAACACAGCAGCAGCAACAGCACGCCACCAGCTGATCTAGCATGCACCTAACCATCTCCATACACAATCAGCCGCCAGTCAACGCGTTACAACGCCATGGAACGTGCAGTGGCGCCAGCAAACTTTGCATGTATGCAAGCAGCAGCGGCTTGATCACTGCTGCACTGCAATAGCGGGGGCAGCAGCAGCAGCACTACACATGGCAGCAGCGGCAGCAGCATCAGTGCTCGGCACTCCTGCCTGCCTCGCCACTCCCTCCTGACCAGCCTGCTGCTGCTGCTGCACATGCATCTGCTGGTCTCGGTGCTTGCCATCTTTCTGCGGCACGTCGTGCTGCTGCTGCTGAGGTGCATCTACACAAGCCCCACTGGCCTCCCCTTGCTGCTGCTGCTGCTGAGCTGCTGCTGCAGCTGCAGCAGCAGCCTCGCCCTCCTGCCTGCTAAGAGCAGCCAGCCCTGCTGCTGCCTCTTGCATGGTTGAATCGCTGCTGCCGTTGCTGCCTGCCGCGCCAGGTGACCGCTGCTGCACACCCCCTTGCACAGCAGCAGCAGCAGCAGGCGACGTTGGCTGCTGCTGCTGTTGCTGCGCTGCAGGGTGATCCGGGCCAGCAGCAGCAGCAGCAGCAGCAGCAAGCTGCTGCTGCTGCTGCAGTGCTGCTGTCCCTGCCATGCCAGTCGGGTCAAGCGCAGCAGCACAGATGCTGCCATCAACGGCAGCAGCGTTCCCGTTTGGGACCATGCCTGCGGGTAGATCACTCCTGCTGCGCTGCGCACTCATCCCCATTGCAGCAGCAGCTGCAGCAGCAGCAGCACCGTGCTGCTGCGCCATCTGCGCATACCCGTTTGGGCCCATCATGCTCGCCTGCTGCTGCTGCTGCATTGCATGCTGCTGCATAGCCGGCATGCCCATTTCCTGCTGCATCATCTGGTTATGCTGCTGCTGCATTGCTGCCATATCCTGCTGCCCGTAGTACTGCTGCTGCTGATCGTACTGCTGCTGTCCATTAGGCATCATAATTGGCAGCATGTTAGGCACGCCACACTGCGCCATTTGCTGCTGCTGCTGCGCATACATATCAGCACTCATCATGCCAGCTGATGCTGCTGACATGCCTTGCCCAGACGGGCTGCTCTCAGGACACAGCATGCCGCTGCTGCTGCCAGCGTGTTGAAGCGACGGCATGCCTGCAAACTGCATGCCGGCAGCGGCAGCAGCAGCAGCAGCTGCGTATGCTTCGTCAGCTACGTTCTGCAGCCGCCGGCTGTAGACTGGAGCTGACCAGATGTGCACGGGGACCTGGGGCGCGTCTGCGTTGCCGATCCAGTCAGTGTCCACCTCCAGCCTGCAGGAAAAAACACAAAAATAAACATAAGAATAACACACAAGTGACTTTAGGCCAGCAGTGTGAGGTGATGTCATCGAGAATGCTCAAGATGGGCACGCTCAAAGTCAATAGGAATGCTGCTAGACAGCGTGTGTTGTAATATGATTCAAGTGGACTGCATGAACGTGCCAGGAACCTGCTGCTGCTCCCACACCAAACACTGCACATGCCTTGGTCTGTAGCACCATTGCTGTTCTGCTGCATGACCGTGCAAGGCACACCACACACTGTACATGCCCAAGTCTGCAGCACTATCGCTGTTGTCACGCAATCAACAACCGCAAGTATGGTAAAGCATATAGCCGCCACTCACGTCTTGGGCAGGATGACTGTGCCGTGCTTCTGCATGGTCCTGTGCAGCCTGCTGACTAGGTCACGCATGCCGCTCTCAGTCACCAGCCGGACCTGCACAGCAGCAGCAGCAGCAGCAGCTTGTAAGCCGGTGCAATAACAGAATGCGGTGTACCTAGATTAGTACGCTATCTGCTGACCAGGTCGCGCATGCCGCTCTCAGTCACCAGGCGAACCTGCACAGCAGCAGCAGCAGTTTGTCAGCCAATGAAACAGAATGACGAGTACATACATCATTCCGTGATCTGCTGACCACGCATGCCGCTCTCAGTCACCAGGCGGACCTGCACACTGCAGCAGCAGCAGTTTGTCAGCCAATGAAACAGAATGACGAGTACATAGATCATTCCGTGATCTGCTGACCACGCATGCCGCTCTCAGTCACCAGGCGGACCTGCACCCAGGCAACGCACACAGCAGCAGCAGTTTGTTAGCCAGTGCAACAAATCGGCATGTACTTCCCACACTAGTGCGCTATGTGCTGACAAGGTCGCGCATGGCGCTCTCAGTCACCAGCCGGACCTGCAGCCAGACGATGCATACAGCCAATGCACCCAGCAGCAGCAGCTTGTTAGCCAGTGCAGCGCGGCAGCATGCAGTGATCCTAGACTAGTACGCTATCTGCTGACCAGGTCACGCACATCAATCTCCATCATCATCAAAACTAAGCCAAAAGCCAGTACATGCATCAGCCATCGTATCCTGTACCGGCAAACATGTAAAGCTATCTGGCCACACATAGGTAGCCATACCTGGGCGCCTATCATTGCCACATAGTTGCAAGCACATTCACAGTTTGCACACAGCTGCTGCAATCCAACGTCTGTGCCTCAAGTGCCAACCAGCAACAGCAGCAGCAGCAGGGGCGCGCGCCCACGCACCTTGTTGCTGCCCAGCCCCCATCGCGCCAGGTGAGGGCACTGCTGCAGCATGTAGGCCTTCATGGCCTTCACCTCCTCAATGTACTGCTCGCTGGACACGGCCTTGGTGGTCAGGCAGTTCTCAACCTGCAGGAAAGAGGAAAAGCAGCAGGTGCAGCAGCAGGTGAAGCCCTGATGTGACGAAGGTGTGCAAACATGTAGGGTGTCAGTTGACTTGGCACAGTATGATGGCGCCTGATGGCATTTGGTAACGCAAGACTGCAATGGATTGACTGCAGCTGCAATAGCTCTGACTTCGCCACAAAACCAGAGGACACACAGCTGCCGTCATTTGTAACCATCACTAACATTGTTGTAACAACTGTTACATAACACAGCACCCGACTCACCATCTTCAGCAGTTCCTGTGGGATGGCGTCCCTGTGCTGCCAGCTGCGCACGCCGTAGATCGGTATCGCGTCGTTCGGCAGGAACAGATACTTTTCAAACACGCCGCAGCGCGCCAGCTCCACTCGATACACCATCACGTCATCGCCATGCAGCACCGTTTTGCCCCTGATCTTCGTCAGCCGAAGACTGCACTCAGATCCAGCACTGACCATGGGGATAGAGCCGCCATGCAGCATGGGCAGCCCGGGAACCATCCCCATGTGACCTGGCATGACAGCCATGTGGGCAGCAGCAGCAGCAGCAGCAGCAGCGGCAGCCATCTGCTGCTGCTGCTGCTGAGTGAGGTAGCCTAACGCAGCAGAGTTGGCAGCAGCCTGCTGCTGCTGGGTTTGCTGCTGCTGCTGCTGGGATGGCTGAGCCTGCTGCTGCTGCTGCTGGACCTGCTGCTGCTGCTGTGGGGGCTCTGAGCGCTGGCGCTTGCGGCTGCCTTCCACAGCTGTCAGGTCAGTAGCAGAGTTCCGGCGCCGATAGCCGCTGCTGCCGCCACCGTTTGACGCTGCGGCAGCACCGCCACTGTTGTCAGCAGCAGCTTGGGCAGCAGCAGCTGCAGCAGCAGCAGGGTGTGGGCCACTTGCTGGCGCCTGCACCTGCTGCTGCTGAGTTGGCTGCAGCTGCTGCTGTTGCTGCTGCTGCTGCTGGGCCTCCTGCTGGTCTTGTTGAGGTGCCTGCTGCTGCTGCTGCTGAGCTTGCTGCTGCTGCTGAGCTAGCTGCTGCTGTGCCTGTTGTTGCTGTGCCTGTTGTTGCTGAGCCACCTGCTGTTGTTGAGCAGCCTGCTGCTGAGCCTGCTGCTGTTGGTGTTGCTGCTGCTGCTGCTGCTGAGCAGCTTGTTGCTGCTGTGCCTGCTGCAGCTGCTGCTGCTCAGCAGCACCATTGCCTGCAGCTGCAGGATAGGTGCCGTTGGTGTTGCCAGCTGAGGCCCCACCATTCAGCAGCGCAGGGTGCTGCTGCATCATAGCTGTAGGTGTTGGAGTTGAGGTCAGAACTGGTCCTCCCCCTGCTGCTGTTGCTGTGCTGCCACTGGGTACCGCACTGAGGCCCATCTGGGAGGCCTCTGCTGCTGTCAGGTGGTGTGGAACGTCAGGGTTCTGCACCTGGTTGAACAGCATGCTCTCAGTGGTGCGCGCTGCGTTGCTAACGATGTTGAGGAAGCCGCTTAGCACCTGCAGCTGCTGGTGCATCAGCTTGTTCTCGTTTTCAAGCTGCGCCTTGTAGCTCTCAAGGGCTTGCACACGCTCCAGCAGAGCATGCATAGCAGGGTCGTTGCTGGCAGCAAGCTGGCCGGTCTGCAGGGGCGGCAGCTGCACAGGCAGCTGCTGCATAGAAGGCCCCGACATACTGAGGTCGTGGGGCTGCCCTGGCATCTGCTGAAGCCCGCCCAGGCCATCCATGTAGCTGCTGTACTGCTGTGGTGTGGTAGGGAGCGTCAGTGTGCCGCACGCCTCGGTGCAGGCGCAGCGTTTAGCTAGCGCCTACACAGATTGCAGAAAGGATTGCACGCTTGGGCCGACGCCTGCAGGAAAAGGGATTGCGGATCAGGCCCAGCCCTCGGAACCAAGCATCGGGTCTAGTGGAAGCCATGTACGCAGCCAGCACCCTCATTACTCCTTAAAACGATCAAAGACTCACCCCTGATTGCCTCGCGCCGTAGTATGGGCTCCTTAGTGTCTGAGGAAGCCAATGCCAGCCTTCACGACTACCATTGTTGGCAATGCAAATAATTTCACGGAAGCAAAAACATTCTTCTGAGGCAGCCGCGGATGATGAGGAGCACGCAAAACCGTAGTTGGAATTGAACGTTGGAAGCGGAATTAGGCACAATAGCTTGTGCACCACAGCCAACAAACCCTCCCACCCGACTATAGCTTAAGCGCAGAGTACACAAGCCGGGAGCGGCCTCAGCTGTGCGAGTACTTCGTGCTGTTCCTAAAACACCAAAACTAACAATCCCCCACCCATCAGGCCAATGCTACAATCAGCCTAACTACTGTGTTTGACTGTCGAAAAGCTGAACCGTTTGTGCTACGTCGCTCCCATCGGGCTGAAGGCGTGCATGCCCCGGCGTGTCTTGTACGCCGCCTGCTGAGCCACCCGAAGCATTCTGGCCTCTAGAAACAGTCTTACCGAGGCAGGATACATCTATCTGGCGGTCCCGATGGTTCAAAACGGTGTAGAAGGCTTCCCAGTTGAAAGTCTACAATGGGTGGGGCATTGCGCACCCCGTCTCAGGCATATCAAATGCAACTATAACTGCTATGATTTACGGCAATTTCATTATTGCACAAGTCGGCCTTAAGACCGAGCGGATCACATGAGCCTCAGTGAGGCTGCCTCACTCGTCCTGCCTCGGGTGCTGAGGTTGCTGCACCTGGCGTGCTTGGATTGGGAGATCTGTTTAAATGTCTGCAGTTCTTTTGTTTAGGCCGAACATGCCATCATTACCGAAGCAGGTGCCAGGTCTACCCTGCACATTCACCTGTGCCCACCGTGGGCTGGTTCTTTGGCAGTGCAAAGGGTTGCAGGATACTCAAATTGCAGAGATAATGCAGCAGGTACTTGCTTGCTTTCCTGACGACGAACGATGATTGGATGCATATTTGGTGTAGTTCCAGCTGCATATTTTCATGTCGGGTACTAGACAGGTACACAGCAGGCATGTCCCAGGGGCAGCTGCCAGTGGGCCACCTTGCATGATGCAGGGCAGGAGGCGAACTTACAGGCCCTGCTGGTTCTGTGAATATCAATCATGCCGCATAGCTGCTGATCGTAGGGCCAATTACACTCCATCAGTATGCTTGGTAGTTGCCACGAACAGAGCCTGAAGGACTGGGCAATCCTCAGCCACTGGGCAGCGGCTGAGCAGCAACACAAGCAAACCAACATGCCATGCCATGATGATGTCAACTTCTGCGTAGCGTGGGTACAACAAGCGCCAAGCACAGCAGCAGGCTGCCGCACTACCAGCTCCTCGTTCAGAGG
This sequence comes from Tetradesmus lagerheimii, assembly GCA_902809745.2. Classification (NCBI taxonomy): domain Eukaryota; kingdom Viridiplantae; phylum Chlorophyta; class Chlorophyceae; order Sphaeropleales; family Scenedesmaceae; genus Tetradesmus; species Tetradesmus lagerheimii. The sequence continues at coordinate 59,563 of CADDIJ020001373.1, read as the reverse complement.
AAACTGCCAATTTGCCACACCTGATTACCTGCCACAGGTCGCGCTGTGGCAAAGCGCTGCATCACTGCAGCACATCAACTGCACCCGTTGCGCACCTTGCACCAACAACTTGCCAGGCTGCTGGCTCCATGATGCTGTTGTTTGCTGTCATCCTGCTACCACCATCCATGCACAGCATGCCACCGGCTGATGGCATGAGCACAGCAGCATGGCCCCTGCACCGGGTGCAGGGCACCATCTGCTGGGTGATGATGCAATACACAAGCACTGCAATCAGCTGATGCACACAGCACACCATGCATCACCGAGGCAAAGAGTTTGGATCAGGTGCTGCTGCTACACATGCTCACTGACCATCCCAACACCAACTCACCAATAACAACCACACGCTCAGTAACATACCGTACTGCTTTGCCAGCACTGCTGGCACCCGTCTTTCTGCCAGGCATAGCCAGCAAGCTTCCAGCATCTACAGCTCAGCATGCTTGCGGCGCACCTACAAGCCAGTGCACCGCGCTGCGCTGCAAACTGCTGCTTTCCAAAGCAATGCTGCTGCTGCTGCCGCATCGTGCCCTGCGCTGCTTAGTAGTCCCTGTCCCTGCCTCGTGGCCGCTCCTCTTCGTGCCGCCCGCGCTTGTAGTCCCTGCAGCAGCAGCAGCAGCAGCAGCAGCAGCAGCAGCAGCAGCAGCACAGCTTGCATGTGAAACTCTGCCACTTTCTGACGATCTCGTGGCTCGCTTACGCGCATCAATCACAGAAAGCTGCAAGCACCCATAGTATCCCAGTAAGCAAGGTCTGCACAAACCCCACCTACGCAAGACAGACCATGCACTGCTGTGCCTGCAGCTGGCCAAGAGCATACTATAGGCGAATCACAGCCAGAGTGACATCGAATCAATGCTGGGCTTGATCATGCAACATCATGATGATCCATCCGCGTTAAACAGCCGCATCAAACAGCAGGCGAGCGCAGTGCTGTGTTGCTGCTAAAACTTCTGGTTGATTGCTGCCGATGCATGCCTGTGTAGGCACACATGCATAATGCACAAGTAGTATCATGCACAACATGCACAGCACCACACCGTGTAACCCCTCTTCTGCACTGCACGACACTATGAAGGCCCACAACAGCGCTTGCCCCCACCTGCCGGGTGACGCCTCACGTGGCCGCTTGTCCCGGTCCGACCTGTCCCGCTCACGCCCAAAGTCCCTGTCCCGTCCCCTGTCCCTGTCCCGGCCACCTTCATAGGCACGTGGTGGCCCACGGTCCGCAAACCGATCGGGAGGTGGCCCGCGCATGTCCCGGCCTCCGCGGTAGTCTGCAGGAGGTCCCCGGTCAAAGTCGCGTGCTGGCCCGCGCGGCTCCTCGCGCCTGTCATGTAACATGTTACATACCATGTTTGACCAGGGGTTGACCAATGGATGTAGTCCAGGGTTGTCGGTTGAGGAGGACGCGCGTAGACAGCACCAGGAGAGAGACCCCGTACCAAGGGTGGTTCGATGCAAGGCCAGCAGACGTGCACGAGAGCAGCGCAGCAATGCCGAAGCAGCAGAGCCGCCAGTGCAACAACAAGATACAAGGCAGGGCAGCTGTAAGCGCTAGCGCACATAGCAAAGCACGCCCTGAAGATGACAAACACTGCGGATGCTGACCATTTGCCGCTGGTGCTGCTGGTGCTGCTGCTGCACAGCCTTGTGGGCTGAGGGCAGTGAGCCCCAGAGCCCACCGCTGTTGTAACACTGCTTACGGAGCCTTGTAGGTGTTACTTTTTGGTCGTGCCTGCTGTGTGTGGAACGGCTTACCGTCAACACACTTACCCATGCACTCACCCACCCCTCAAAAGTGCTGTGCAATGTGTTGGCAGCGGTGAAGAGATGGTTGGACACCCAGCAGCGCCGGCAGCAGCTTCGGGCAGTGCGTGACAGACTGACACTGTTTTGCATTACCTTGAAGCACTTGTGCTTGACCACCCTCGACACCCATTACCTTTTTCTGACATTCAGCCGTTTACCTTTCGCTGGCTGTCCCACTGTGTGTGCTTTACCTGTCGCTGTATAGCTGCTGTTACTCTGCTGCTGTTTACATGCTGAAGAACTGCACACAGATGATCATGCCACCACGCACAGCATACAACATGCAAGGTGCCCCCTGAATGCAACTCGCAAGCACGCCTTCACCCATTGCAACCACATGCAGCACCCATGACACCCCGCCCTCACTCCTGCCAGTTGCCAATCTGTACGTGCATGCGCGCTGTGCTGTCTCTGCTGCACGGAACACAATGACCACTGCTGACACCCTCCCTGGCAACTGTAACAAGCACTTGATATCCAGCAGCACACTGACGCTGCTGCACAACCAAGCTGTACAACATACAAGCAGCTGCATCACACCCAAGCTGTAGCCAATCAGTAATCCCACTGCATCTGTGCTGCCTGCGCACCGCAGTTCGCACCAGAGCTGCGCCTGACACCACCCTGCACAAGCCACTGTACCTGACGGGCGCCTCTGCTGCTGGCAGTGTTGTACCGCGTGCTGCTGCGTCGGCTAGTAGCTTCTTACGAGGCTCCTTGGCTGCCCTGCTGTCACCACCCAGACCGCCACCCAGCCGCATTGGACGCCTGCAGTGCAGCAGCAAAACACGCGCGACATGTGCAACATGAGCAGCAGTATTACAAAGAAGCAGCCCTGCTGTCACCACCCAGACCGCCACCCAGCCGCATTGGACGCCTGAAGAGCAGCAGCAGCAAACAATGCACCACATCAGCAGCAGTATGATGCTGAAGAGAAAGTCCGCTGCAAGCCAGGTACCCTGCACTGACACACAACACAGGAAGGACACACATGGTCCAACTATTGCCAAGCGCAGCATAGGTTCCCAACCCTGTCAGCAGGTGCACAACTTCAAACCCAGATAGTCCACCGCACTCACCAGTTCTCTACGGTGCGCCCGCGCTCCACATCCACCAGGACGCGGGCGTTCAGCGCCTGACACTGACGCATATGCAGCGCAAAACAATCTATAGGCTGCAATTGAGATTCTCAAGAATGTATGTGAAAGAAAGGTGCTCACCAGTTCTCCACAGTGCGTCCGCGCTCCACATCCACCAGGATGCGGGCATTCAGCGCCTGACACTGACGCACATACAGCGTAAGACAATCCAAAGGGTGCAATTAAATATGAAAAAAAATGTCTTTGAAAGAAAGGCGCTCACCAGTTCTCCACGGTGCGTCCGCGCTCCACATCCACCAGGATGCGCCGCCCCTCGATCTTGCGGCCGTCTGCCTGCTTGTAGGCCTCCTTCATGTCCTTCTTGTGCTCGTACTCGATGAACGCATAGCCGCGCGGCTTGTCTGCAGAGCAGGAGCGCGGGGGGCGGGGGAGGGGGTTGCAGCAGACAGACGGGGGTTCGTACGTGAGTGGGGTTTGTGGCGGCTCCAAGAACACCACCAAGAATGCATGACACCAGCGACTGGGGAGTGAATGTATAAGAGATGAGAGTGGTGTGTGCAGCGGCTTTTTTGGAGCCAGGAGTGCGCCTGCTTGCAGGACACCGGCCTCCTTCATGTCCTTCTTGTGCTCGTACTTGATGAACGCATAGCCGCGCGGCTTGTCTGCGGAAGGAGAAAGTTGGAGCATGCCAGCAGGCAGATGGTACACGTGTGACTCACATTTGGAGTGGATTTGCGTCAGCACGCGCTTGATTGAGAACCACCACCAATAATGCATGGCACCAGCGACTGGGAGCTAGCTTGTCAAGAGAGAGTGGTGAGTGCAGTAGCTTGTTAATAGCCAGGAGTGCGCCTGCTTGTAGGCCTCCTTCATGTCCTTCTTGTGCTCGTACTGTACGAACACGTAGCCGCGCGCGCCTTGTCTGCGAGGGGGGGGAGAGCATGCAGGCAGACAGCAATTGTACGTGAAAGGTTCACACTAGCAACTAGGAACTAATTTAGATGACTAAGAGTGGCTTCTGAGCGGAGTGAGCCTGCTTGTAGGCATCACTCATGTCCTTCTTGTGCTCATACTCGATGAACGCATAGCGTGCGGCTTGTCTGCAGGTTTCAAATCGTGGTGGTGCATTACAGCAAATGAATTCAACGTGAGTAGCTTGGCGTCAGCATACGCTCGCTTTGAGAAACACCAAGAATGCATGACACCAGCAACTAGGAGCTAAGTGTCAAGATACGAGAATGGTGTGTGACAGGAGCAGCGTCTCACCTGCGTTCCTGTCGTGCACGAGCCGGATGCGCTTGATGGGCCCAAACTCCTCAAACTCGTGCTTCAGCTTGCGCTCCGTCACCTCGTAGCTCAGGCGCGGCACAAACAGCGTCTTGTAGGGGTCACCCTGCATGCAGGCAGGCCACAGCAGCAGCAAGTACACATGTTCAAACCACAGCAACAAGCCACAGCAACAAACTAGTTTTCAACAGCCGCAGCAGCAGAAGGCAAGCCGGGGGCTGTTCTTTATAGGACAACATAATGTTCACATGTCGCGTGTTGTGTTCCAAAGCAAACACCGTCGTACCTCGATCATGGGGTCGTCTGCTGGGTTGAAAGTTGCTCCCTTCTCCTCGAGCTCCTTCTTGTTCTGCAGCCAGCAGCGGCAGCAGCAGCAGTAGCGTCACAGAACATTGTGGTGTCATCACACACGCCCGGCACTGCTCGCAACATGTTTTGGACAGGGCTGTGCACAGCAAACGTCAATGAACATGACCAAGGTTCATTGCAGGCAGCAGTAGCGCCACAACCAACACACGCCCCTGCACTACTTGCAAAATCTTGCCAACATAGCTGTGCACAGCAGATGCTAGCCAAGCTTACATGCTTCAGGACTGGCCGCTTGCATCTGCTGGCTTCAACGCTGAACAATTTGTTGATTGCGTGACAGCCAATCAAGCACTTTAATAGATACTGCCGCTTGCATGGTGTCTTGCGAAGTACCAAGAAGCAAGCAGCAAGGTGCCACTCTTCTGCTGCTGCTGTTGCAGATAGCAATTCCATGCTGCTTGCCATCCCCTCACCTTCTCCACCTTCCAGTCGTGTAACCGCTTTTTCCTGCAAGCACACACAACAGCAAGCCATCAGCTTCCATGCAACTGAGGCCATTGCCTTTGCTGTCTGTGAACGTTTCTGAGCATCTTTATGTTCAGACAGCAACGAAAATTGCTGCCTGTTAACGTATCTGAGCATCTCTATGTTATGTCATTCTTTGCAGTTATGTTATTCTTTGCAGTCCAATATATGCAGAAAGCTTGACTCCCTGCTGCTGCTTCATCACCTGGCTGCACCTTCAGCTGCAGCTTCTGCTTGCGCCACACCCACAGCAACCAACAGTAGCAAATCACAAAGGACTGCTGAGCACAACACACAAAGCAGCCCAACTCACTTCTCCAGCTTTGTTTCGTCGTCCAGCCGCACTTGCAGCTCCTGCTTGCGCCACATCCACAGCAGCTAACAGCAGCAAAGTACCAACGACTGCCGAGCACAACACACAAAGCAGCCCGACTCACTTCTCCAGCTTTGTTTCATCGTCCAGCCGCACTTGCAGCTCAAGCTCCTTGTTTCTGAACATGCGCGGCTGCGGCAGGTGCTCCGCTGCTGCACTCGGGGGCTCATACTCGGGATCCCCCGGCGCTGCAAACTCTGCCACTAGCGCACCAATGCCTGCAGGAGGCAGCAGACCATGGTCAAACGATGGTCAACGTTGTTATATATAACGGTCAAGGCTAATACTGCTGACGGATAGGTGGGCAGCAGCCTTTCGGGCCACACAGGAACAGTGTAAGCTGTAGTAAGGAAGCCTTGTAGCATACACACCAGCATGCATAGCACTCGCATGCAGATGCTACCAGAGCCAGCTACTGCCTGCAACTGTGCACCCAGGACTCCTGCAAGTTCTTGATTTGGCTACATCATGCCTATCCCATGTGCTTGGTCAACTGCTGTGCAGTTCCCTGTCCTGCAAACTCCTGCTGCTGCACTGCCGCAGTATCTGCCGCAGAGTCTGCCGCAGCATCTGTACCTGTGTATGGAAGCTTTGGCTTCTTCTTAGGCTTTGCGTTTGCTGCGATGAAGTTGACAGGTGGCCCTGGTGCAAACAGACGCACCAGCTTGTCTGGCAGACCTGTGGGGTGGCCTGTTTTGACCGACTCCTTCATCATCTTTGTCATGACGGAGCGGGATGGCCGCCGCCATTCCCCTGGGCCGTTCATGGCTGCTGCTGAGAATAGGAAGAACAACAGACAACAGTAGACAAGGTGATGGTGTTCAACGGAATGGAGAGAGGAGTGTTGGTGCTGGCGAGACAAGGAAGGTGCAGATGCTTGCAGGACAGTCCTGTTGCAGCACTGAGCCAGTGATAGCATGCGCAGGCTGTACAAGCTGGCAGCTGCTGCGGTGCTGACGTTCATTCAGGATTCGGGCAGCTCATTCTGGATTCCGATCAACATGGAGAACTGTGCTGTGCCAGACCAGATCAGGCCCAGGGACTTGAGCAGCAGACAGAGCAGCAGCAGGAAAGGTGTGCAACATGCGGCATCTGGAGCTGTCGCTAGTGCTATACGCTCATCATTCAATAACGGCAATGTTACATGGAGCTCATGCCTTACCTGTTGCAAGCGAGCTGCCTCACCCGGCCCAGAGTAAGTAAAGCTGCTTCGCCTGCTGCCGCGCACCCAGCAGCTTTGTCCTGCTAGCCGATGATGCTATATGTGCTTTAAATAATATTCTAATGTGTATCTGTGCAGCGATCTGCTGTCAAGTGTGAAGCAGAAGACAGCAGCAGCAGCACTCGTGTTCCTGCACAGTATTGAGTAGTGCCTGTAAAACGACACTCAAACTCACTTGAAATTCAGTTCCACAGCAGCACCCAGCGCAGGTGGAGGGCTGGTGGCGTCAGGGCACCTAGGGTCTAGGGTTGCCAATTGACCACTGCTCTTCTCCCCCGCGTCCCAGGTGCTAGCCAGCTCTTACACGGCCCAGAACGACCTCAGTATCAATCAGAATCTGATAATCCTGTGGATTTCCTTGCGAACAGATGTGGAGCCAAGCGCTAGGAGGCTTACACCAAACTCCAGCCAACGTGTACGTGCTGCACAACTCGTTCAGTGGCGGGAGATCCTGTCTTGAATGCAACACAGCCATCAACCAGTCGGCACTCAGAAGCCACAAATATAATCAGCATAAACGCGGGCAACGGCAGCAGTTATAGTGAGGAGCGCACGCTGATGTTCACCCTGCACTGCTGCATGTGCGTCAGCACAGCACCATACTCCTCTCCCAACACCCCAACCTCCCTTGCCAACGCTCCTTGAAGGCCCACGCCACACACACCACTGTTACTGCTGCTTCCAGTGCTGCTGTTACTAACACTGTCAGTAACATCACATGTAACGCCCTGCCAGCTGTCCAGTACACGTGGCACACCATGATAGCAGCCTCTCGCAGGCCCTCCTAGTACCACCACATCTCCACTACGCAGCAACAGCGGTGTCGGCGGCTGCTGCCTGTCTGGACCACCAATCAGGAACACAGCTGCGCAGCCGAGGCTCATTGTTACAATCGGTTGTAACAAGTCCCTCTCCACGTCATCTTTGTGTCCGTTGAGTGTGTCACCTGGGTGGTAGTAGTTGACCAATGCTACATTCGGCTTGAAGGCTGCTGCTGCTGCTGCTGAATCGGTATCTGTAGCTCTGCTGTCGCTGCTGATATCGCCACCATCACCGCTGCTGCTGCTGCTGCTGATGCCGCCGCGTACCCTTGCCGTAAGTGCAGCAAAGTACTCCGCTAGCTGCAGCAGCTCGCTAGGCAGCTGCCTATGTGGCATATGCGGCTCATACATTCGCGTGCTCCAGTTGTAAGGAGGTCCCAAACTAGCCCAACGCAGCTTGCGCAGCAGCATCGAAGCCTTGGGCCCTTTGCCGGCTGCTGACCACACTTGCTGGCAGCAGCAGATGCACGCTTGTGCTGCTGCTGCTGCTGGTGGTGGTGCGGTGCTGCTTTGACAACAGCAGCTGCTGCAGCTAGCTATGGACATGCTGCTGTCGCGTATTACAGCAGCGGTCGCCTGCCCTGAACACGACTGCTGATCCTGCTGCTGCTGTTGCTGCTGCTCGTCCTGCTGCTGCTGCGCATGGGTTTGCCCTGCCATTGGCTGCTGTTCTTGTTGATGCAACTGCTGCTGCTGCTGCTGCTGGCACTGCTGCATGCCTGGCTGCTGTTCCAGTGACAGCCCTGCCTGTGCTGCATCAAACAGCCCCCTCAGCTGCATGCTGTATGCTGCTGTGTGGTTGGTGCGTGTTGGTGGCTCCGGCCATTCAAGCAATGCAGCGCGCATCAGCTGCAGCTGCAGTAGCACCGGCAGTGCTGCAGGGAAGACTGCTAGTCCTGGGTGGCTAGGGAAGGTCAGTATGGTGACTTGTGAGCTGCCATGTTGCTGCTGCTGCTGCTGCTGCTGCTCTTCAATATGCGTCCTCTCATCTTGCTGAACTGCTCTGGCATGCTGTGGCAACTGACAGTTATGTTGGTGCTGCTGCTGTACACTGTTGCCAGCTGCTCCCTGGTCCATTTGCAGCACTGGTGGCAGTGTACACTGCAGCTGCTGCAGTGCGATGCCTGCTATGTTGGCAGAACTTGTGATGCTTCTGATGTCTACCACGTCTGAAAAGTCAGTGGGCTGGGTTACCATTTTGCCTCCTCTCAAACGGCCATTCCTGTGTGTGGCAGCACAGGAGCAAATAGGCACTGAGCAACCACAGAGCAGCCTAAGTAAATGTGCAGGGGTTGTGTGTGCCGCTTAGTACCCAGAACAGTGCAGGGTGTGCAGAGCATTTTCAATTTGAGCACGCAGTACAGTTGCCTGCACATTGAACAGCATCTCCTGCTACTGCTGCCAGGAATGCTGCTGCTGCTGCTGCTGCCACTTCTGGCATTGCTGATAGAGCTGCCTCTCACTTGGTCTTCCTCAGCTGCTGCTCCAAGTGCAGCTGGTACTTCTTTTCTGCTTTGCGGAAGGCTGTCTCAGAGAGTGCAGAGGGCCCCTCTGCTGCATGCTCGTAGGGGCCGTCCCCCATCGTCACCGAGGCCGATCCTGCTGAAGTCGTCTTGATCAAACGAAGTCTGAACCACACAGCAGTGCTTAGACAAGTGTACGAGCACAGGCGAGGCAAAGAGTTTGAACGATGTTGTTGCCAGGGCTCAAGTAACACCTGCTGAGTCAGGGGTCCCCTGAGAGGTGTCGCTGGGCCTGAGGACGCTCGTATCAGTTGTCAAGCGTGCCGGTGGCAAAAACGACAGACGATAAATGCGTGAACATAAACACATGCTCTCGTCCAGGTTCGAACTGGAGACCTTTCGCGTGTGAGGCGAACGTGATAACCAACTACACCACGAGAGCTGATGATTTGATGACAGCTTGAGGATTGCAGCATCATTGAACGCCGCCAAAATCAGGTTTTAGGGTTTAGCGCGCGCCATTTTCGAAACCTGCTGTCAGCACGTGTTTTTTGCTGCTTGCCAGTGGGTGCATGCAGACTTGGCCATGTGGGCACCAAGTATGCAGCTCCAGGAGTTGATTGATAGGTGCAAGACATGCAGCTGATCAATTTGCATGCCCTATGACTGTGCAGCCCCTGAGCAGCTGCGCAAACAGAGCCACAGGCCCTATTACCCAAGCACACAAATTGGTGTTCACGTCCTGGAGCGGGTGCTGTGGCTGCCAGCATTCACATGCCGCCCATCACCTAAGTGTCACACGGCAGCATCAATCCACTCTCGCACCACAGCCCTTCAACCACCACACTACACACACTGCCCTGGCGTACTACCGTAGCAGCAGCAGCGCTAGGCTAGTATGCTATACGTCCAGGTCTCGTATGTCTCCCAGCCGCGACGTCATAACTGCCTTCTTATGCTGCTGTCTCTGCTGCACACGTCGCCAGCCTAACAGTCCTGCTGCACCAAACGCCACCCACAGCAGCAGGCCCCCAGCACCAAACAGCAGCAGCACTAGGCCCTCCCACACTGCTGCGGTTGCTTTCCACCACCGCGTTTCGTACATGCTGCCTGCACCACCCAACAGTTGAGGGTACAGCTCAAGAAAGACAATGGCCAGCCAGCCGGCAGCTTCCAGGAGAGCAACCTTGATCACAAACCTGCAACAGCAGCAGCAGCAGCAGGAGGAGGAGTGAGACTGTACGTACGCTGCACTGGCAAGAGGTGACACGTGCAATATGTGTGCATGCTTTGTGGGCTTGTCACCAGCACTGCTGCTAGCCATACAGGAGTCGCAGGTGCCATTGCCCCAACAACTCCGCTACACACCCGCGCGCATAGGTGTGGTAGACCGCAGTCTTAACATGACCATGGCTGCCGTTGCAGCCGCCAGCATAAACACATGAACAGCTGCAGCACTATAACGGAGCAGGACTCCTGCAGATGCCACTAGCAGACAACAATAGCTGCTGCTGCAGCCATCCCTGAGCTCGTCATCACCTGCCGTACATTTTCAAATGATGTTACATATCACAAATAACAACTCCCACCTGAAGATGACAATGGCTGCCACTGCCGCCACCAGCAGGCCTGTGAAGAGGCGGTCGTTGTAGTCCTTGCCAAATTGTGAGCGTGCCTGACTCCAAGCAAGCTGCAGCCGCTCTGCACTGCTGCTGCGAGCAGGACCCACACACTCGGCCTGCAAGGGTAGCAGGCAAGATTCCAATAAATTTATCAATCACACATTTTTTAGCAAGATTGGGCAACCACATAGGAGTTCTCCTCTCAAACCACCAGCGGTGGGAAACCCCAGCAGGTGAAAACGGGCCAGACAAGCCTCCAGTAGGTACAAAGCGAGGCCAGCAGACACCTTTATATGCTCATTTCGCTACCTGTTCTGGAGGTGTATGAGTTTGACACCAGGGATGCAAGCAAGCTGCAACCCGTTTGCACTGCTGCTGCGACCAGGGCCTACACACTTGGCCTGCAAAGGCGCGTCGCGACAGCCCTGTTGCTCTGAGCAGCCGAACCACCAATGCAAAATCCACCCCGCAAACATTTGACGTGTAAGACCCACCTCGAAAGTGGCCAGGCATGTCTTGTAGCGTCCCTCAAACTGCCGCATCGACGGGATCTGCAGCCCCCCGGCCATGCTCGCCAGCAGCTTTGCACACGTCATCTCATGCGCCTGACACACAACACTGGACTCTGCCACATTGGCTGTGCGCTTGGCTTTGGCCTCTTTGCTCATCGCTGCGTCGAGTTGGGCTCGTAGGGTTTTGGCTTGACGGCGGCCTAGAAGCTGCTCTTTGAAAATGGCAAGGGCCTCATCCCGTGCTCTGTTCTCAGCCTGCAGCAAGGTGTGCAGCACAAAGCAGCAGCAGCAGCAGCGACTCTATTGTGCATATCGGCACTTTAGCTGCTGTCTCTTGCAAGGGCAATAAGCACGTTCTCAGGCTGCAAGATTGACAGTGACCTGCCTGGTCTCGCGCCCGGACAAAAACAGATGACACTGTGAGCACGCTGTTTCTGTGTGCAAGCTCTCTCTTTCAGTGAATCAACAGCCCTATAGCAGGTAGCACGTGATGTAGCCATCAACCCTGTCTACCGACCAATGTTACGGATCTGGCATGTCCTCAGGCAGCTGAACTGCATGGCGCTCCCAACGCCATGTGTGAACTTGATTTAGGTCAACTCATTTAAAGCCTGCTCTGAATACGATCTATCAAGGGCACCCACCTGGTCTAGCACAGTGGCGTCCACAGGTAGCTGCACTGCCTGGTCCAGTGCCTCAGTGAATGCAGCAAGTGCCTTTGACACCGCCTCACGGTTAAAGCTCTCAATGAGCCCAGCTCCAGTGGGGATCTCCTTTGCGTTTAAGGCTGCAACAAGGCTCTGCAGAAGCACAGCCAGCCGCTTGCCTGCAAAACACATCACGTGTGAGTTACAACACAGGAAGCATTTAGCGCTGCAAGAACTTTTTGCAGAGTCTCAGGTACTCTGCAGCAGCACCACTAGTTGCTCGCCTGCAGAGCACCTGTACAGCACAGGAAGCAGTGCAGAGTGGATGCAGCGCATGTTGTAATCTCCTTGGCATCCAGCGCTGCAGCTGACCCCATTCCTTGTAACGTCAGTTGTGTGGAATCTGTCAATGAAGCAGCCTCTGCACTCACAACACTAAGAAACACCTGACTAAGTGCTGTAGGATTCAGGCTTATACACAGCAGCAGCAGCAGGCCTCACCTGTGAGCACCTCTTCCCCCCCCCCCCACTTTCTGCCCTGCCTGCTGCAGCACCAGCTTCTCCAGTGCGTCCCGCTGACTGATGTACTTATTGTTATAATCACAGCACTGAGATCACCTGACTGATTGCTGTGCATTTGAGGCTCGTAGACAGCAGCAGCAGCAGCAGCAGCAGCACTGGCGGTCACAGCAGCAGCAGGCCTCAGCTGTGAGCACCTCTCCCTCCCCACCTTCTGCCCTGCCTGCTGCAGCACCAGCTGCTTCAGTGCTTCCCGCTGGCTGATGTAATTATTGTTATAATCACAGCACTGAGATCACCTGACTGATTGCTGTGCATTTGAGGCTCGTAGACAGCAGCAGCAGCAGCAGCAGCAGCAGCACTGGCGGTCACAGCAGCAGCAGGCCTCACCTGTGAGCACCTCTCCCCCCACCACCTTCTGCCCTGCCTGCTGCAGCACCAGCTGCTTCAGTGCGTCCCGCTGGCTGATGTACTTAGGCTCCAGCTGGGAGTCGTTGAGCTCACACAGCTTGGTGCGGTCAAGGTGCGGCTGAGGCAGGCTGCAGCAGCAGCAGCAGAAGAAGAGCGCTAAGATGGTGCGCACCGGCATCTACACTGCAGCGAACACCTGGAGATATATATAGCAATCAGCAGCAGAATATGACGCAGTGCTCCGAGTAAGGAACCATGCCATGAAATCAGGTGTTGGGTGTAGCTTCGGTGCTGGGTTTAGCTCTGGAATATGTCAAGCTTAGTCTCCATTACCACTGAGCTATCCATCAGCAGCCCACCAATTATGTTTCAAAACTCTCACCTGAAACCTGTGCTGTTGCGTGCTATACTGGCCAGGGATGCCCGTATGTTGTTGGTTTCTGCTATGGCCTTGTCATTTTGTGGGTTGGGCACGGGCGCCAATGCGTCTGCCACTAGCTGCTGCACCGACTTTCCTCGCAGGAAGTCCCTCTGGATCACCCACAGCATACTGCCCGGTTCAACTGGTACCGCAACACTGCTCTGCAGATGCAGGCAGAACACAACAAACAGTAAAACGTGTCAGCATGGCATACATCAGCCAAACGTTGCTGTAAGCCCTTTGAAAAACTTGGAAATGAGGGAAGATGGAGTGCGTCCGCCACCAGCTGCGGCACCGACTTTCCTTGCAGGAAGTCCCTCTGGATTACCCATAGCATGCTTCCAGGCTCAACTGGCACCGCAACACTGCTCTGCAGGTGCAGGCACAAAACAACAAACAGTTAAACGTGTCAGGCACGAAAAGCTTCAACCTAACATTGCTTTATGCCTGTTGGAAGGAGCTGGAGGGAGGGAGGGATGGAGTGCTTCTGCCACCAGCTGCTGCACTGAATTTCCTTGCAGGAAGTCGCGCTGGATCACCCACAGCATGCTGCCAGGCTCAACTGGTACTGCAACACTGCTCTGTATATGCATGGCAGAATATACACAGACAAGAACAGTGTCAGGCACGCAATGCGTTGGTAAGATGTCGCTTTGTGCGCTTTGGAAGGGTTGGCATGGTGGAAGGGAATTTGATGCATCTGCCACCAGATGCTGTTCTGGTTTTTTGCAGGAAGTCGCGCTGGATCACCCACAGCATGCTTCCAGGCTCAACTGGTAATGCAACGCTGCTCTGCAGTTGTCAACCACAAACAAAGGCAGGAGTCATGTCGCATGACTAAGGACGAGAGAAACCGGGTACATTGTAATCACAGAAAGCGTCAGCAGTGTCTGTACCACCCACAGCTACCAAGTGCCAGGTGCACTTGATGGTGCCAGACTGCTAAACAGCGGCCAGGCTTACTTATAGAAGGCTGCAGGAAGACACAACATGCAAAATTAGACGCAGCAGATGCCGCACTGACATGGCTAGAATGGAGCTCCCGCCACCATGGCTGTTGCTTGGTACTGCCAGACTACTCACCAGCTAGAGAGAGCAAAACAACAACTGAGCAAACCACAAGGAATTTGGCTTGAGTTCACCGCAGAGCCTCACATTGTTGGTGTTATCGTAGAACCCTGCTGCCAGCTCGACTACAAATGACAGCTTCGACACGTCACTGCCCCTGCGCACATGAAGGCAGGCAGGCAGTGTGCATGGGGTGACTTGGAGACCCAGGCACCATGTGCTTTGTTACAGACAAACTAAAGCACAAATGTTGGCAGTGTTTCTTCACAAAATGGCAGGAGCATTGGCTTTGACACATCACTGCCCCTGCGCACACGGGCCAATTTGGCCGGTGCAGACAGGCAATGTGCATGGGTAGTTTGGAGGACCAGGCACCATGTGCTCTGTTACAGCAAAACTTGGATCACAGCTGTTAGCAGTGTTTCTTCACAGACTGACAGGAGCACTGGCGTAACGCCTGATTTTGTGTGCCTGTACCTTGCTGCTGCTGCTGCTGCCACATGCATGCTGCTGCTGCTGCTGCCACATGCATGCTGCTACTGCTGCTTCCCTGATCACCTCAGGCAGGTTGTAGATGAGCTGCCGCATGGATGCTGCGACAGCCACACCTAGCACTGTGCTGCTGCTGCTTACCTGATTGTCTCTGGCAGGTTGTAGATGAGCAGTGAGCTCATGACAGTGGCTACCGCAAACACGCGGTCGTCATAGCTGTTGCTGCGCCCGGTGCTCTCAAAACCCTCGGTGTCTATGTACAGCAGCTGCAGTGTAGTTTTGTGACATGCAGCAAATTCGGGCGACAGCAGAAGTTGGCAGGGAATGTCAGCACACAGGTTTGCCCGGTGCTCTCAAAGCCCTCAGTGTCAATGTACAGCAGCTTGTGTGAAGAGCGGCAGGTTTGGATGACAGCAGGAAGCAACAGAACAAAACCGTTGGCAGGATGTGTCAGCAGACAGGTGCCTAACAGAGCATGGCGTGAAGTTTGGTGCAGTAGCATGATTTGCAGACATGTGCAGACATGAAAGTCAGCGCGGATGCGTGTTTGCAACTGCATGGTGAGCTCAGCATCATCACAATGACATGTCCCATTTCAGGATCATATTGCAGCTGCACGGCAGCTGGCTCACCTAGGCATGGCTGCACACCCTGCTGCTGGCTGTAACAACAAGCTCGCTGCTAGCATGGCACAGCACTCCAAAACAGCAACCAGGAGCAGCAGCAGCGCTCGACACACCATCCGGCAAACTGCATGTTTCACGTGGCACTCTGCAGCTGCGTGTGTGTGTTGAAGCGCACTCAGCTTCAGCTGCACTCACTGTTTTGCCGCCTTCTGCTGCGACTTGCGGCTGGCCCCACACCCAAATGCCCTTTGTTTCTGTCTCGCGTGTGTGACCCACACCAAACCCGACATCTGCACCACCAGCAGCAGCAGCAGGGATAGCTGTATCAGTTTGCACAGCATAAGCCACACTAGCATTGTAGCAACAGCAACAAGAAGAAACCCGCCGTCTTGGTACATGAATGCTGCAACACCAGCTGCGCCACACACAGCACCAGGGCCGCTGCTGGCAATTGTCAACTGCTGCTTGCTTCTGAACCTAAGGTGCACGCTGTAACTGTTTTTGTTCAGCTGTGTGGACATCATGGCGCCTTTGTCAAAATCAATGAACCATGGGCCCGCCAATCTCGATAAAGGTCCAGAAGTCCAGCAGCTGTTGTGATGCATCGCTGCCCGCTGCTGATTTGAGCCGCAGCTGCTACTAGCTGTTGCTGCTGGAGCTGCGTCAACTCACTGCAGGGTACCCCCAGCAGCTGATTCAGCAGAAAGCTCTTGCCGCTGCGGTACGGTCCAATCACAACAATGGGTGAAACAGGTCCATCTATGCTGTTCAGCAGTGCGATCCCTTCATCTGCCACTTTCAAATGAGAGGTGCGTGCTACAGGGTTCACTAGTGCATACCTGCAGCACACATCAGCAGAGCAGAAGCACACGGCTCCTTCGGGATGCAGGAGGCTTGATCAAGCAAGCGGTGTTGTGGGACAGCTGACATGCCAGCTGACGTTTGGCTAGCGTGTGCTGCTGTTGCTGCTGTACTGCATGAGTCAGGGCCAACAGCATCACCCTGCCCTGCTGCAAGAGCTGCTGATATGAGAAGTTATATACCATCCAAGATATTGCCAAGGAAATTCAGCCTGATCCTCAACAAATTGCTTGAGCTGAGGTAGCAGTACTGCAAGGACAGCAACTAAAAAGCAAACTCACGGCTTGGCGTCGAAGCTGTGGACCGAGGCAAGCAAGCACGTCCACAAAGCTATCACGGCTAACATATCCGAGGATGACTGCCATAGATCACCCGCAGTTGCCTCTTCTCAACGTGTTCACAATCTGTATCTACTGCCTCCTCGGCGGACCCGTTAACGTCGACTTCAGTCACAACATTTTCGTGCATGAACTGTTCTTTGTAATGCCCAAGAAGCACACTGTAGCTCCGTCTAGCTGGGAATCACTAGGCCGGGCAGCAAGGGTTTTGAGCAGTTGGGTGGGTTGGTAAGTTGCAACCAGTGGGTCCGGGTGCACACCGTGCTTCGATATTGGCAACTGTGCGGTCAGCTTGTTTTCTTACTGGAGGCTATACGCAACCCTTCACAGCAAGTACTAATGGACGTGGTTTTGCACAAACCTGGTTACAATGGCAGATGCATGCACTTTTGTCAGACGGCACTTCAGCATGCCATGTAGGCCGGCCACGCATGCCAGTCAACACAGACAGCAGCACCACGAAGTACATGCCCAGATACGACACCATCTGTGGTGTGCCAAACACAATGATGACTCTCCAAGGCTGCCAGCCGCTTGAAGCGACATCAGCACTTCATGAATCAAAGCAGCATTTGCACTTCTGCACTCATGTTGCCAGCAGCTGACATGGGAATCTAGGATGAAATACTGATGCTATTGATTGCAAGAATGCGCCAGGCCACCAGTGCAACCCCACTCCAGCAGTTGAAAGCTGCCTGCTACCCCTACCAGCAGCATCAGTGACCAAATCAATAAAAGCATACCCACACTTGACGCTAGTCGCACGGTAACAACCAGGCTCCTGGCCAGTAGCCTAGCCAGCTGCAGCTGCTGCCAGATCCGCAGCGCAGCAAGCGCATGCTGGCCATACTCACACTTCCATGGCTTTATGCTCTGCTGTGCTGTGCATGTCATGACAAACTCTTCCGCCCGGAGCCAACACTTGTCATTCGCCTGCCGCAATGAGCCAATATCTCTGCTTCCGCCACAAGCCCTAGCCACACTGCCGCAGCGATTCGCTCACATCTAGGCCCCCATCTGCAACCAGCCCTGAGCGTCCCGCCTCGCCATAAGTAATCTAGCCACCGCGACCGGCGCATGCTGCTGCTGCTGCTGCTATGCGCGGTGTTACATCTGGCTGAAGCGCAGCTCCTTCTCGAGGAATGCAAAGCTGGCTGCGCCCTCCCCACCCGCTGACTTGAGCTGCTCTGGCACTGGCAGCGCCACATACAGATCCTGCAGGCAGCAGCGTTTGGCATGCACACGGCAAGTCAAGCAGGAGTTGCAGGAGTTGCACCCAAGAGGAGAGCAGTAAGGGTGCACTAGAAACCACTGCAACAAACCAGTGCTGCAGGCGATGGGAGCCACAGCAATCACATGAGCATTGCATTTGGCAGCAGGACGACGTGTCTCGCGCAGGTCGATTGTCAGCAAGCTGCTTGCAGATTCAGAGGTTGAGGTGCAATGGCGCATAGTGCACCACGGACGACACCCGACATACAGCACTCGGCGGCAACCTGTGCGTGGTAACACTGTAGCAAAACAACCACGTAACATCTGAACGGCGACGACCTTGTCATTTACCTGAGCAGGATGGGCCTATCGGTACATACATGCTTGCAGTTACACCACAGCGCAGCAACCTTTGCTGTGATTGATGTGACATCAGCAACACAGTGCACAGTGCAAACATGCAACAACTGAGTGACACGCACCTTGTCATCCATCTGCGCCAGGATGTCGTTTGCCACGAACGGCAGCGTGCTGTCGTCATCCAGCAGGAAGCTGTGGCTGGCGCTGCTGCTGTGCTCCACCATGGCCTGCTTCATGCGGCCCAGCACCTGCAGCACGTCACAAACACAGGAGCAGCGCTGGCAGTGAGGATGCATCCCGAAGCATGCAGATAGAGTGTGTGAACGCGAGATCATGTCCGCAGCACGGGCTGTGCTCCACCATAGCCTGCTTCATGCGGTCCAGCACCTGCAGCAGACAACATACACAGGAGGAGCCGCTGACAGTGAATCACAACCCAAAGTGTGCAGATGATGCGTGAGTTTTGGCCTGCTTCATGCGGCGCAGCACCTGCAGCAGACACTGACGACAAACACACAGGAGCAGCGCTGGCAGTGAGTATGCATCCTGAAGCGTGCAGTCGCTGCGCAGACGCCAGTTCATGCCCGCAGCACGCACGGGCTGTGCTCTATCATAGCTTGCTTCACGCCGCCTAGCTTCAGTAGGTTAAGGAACACATGCAGCATGGCAGCGTGGTGGAGGTGAGTCATTGAAGATGCAAAGGGGAATGCGTCTAACTCCGCGTCCAACTCCCGCTCAGCTCTCACCTCGCTGCTGACAGTCTCCGTGTTGTACTTGTCGTCCCAGTACATCGTGCTGATGCGGTACAGCTGCTGGATGCTCAGCACGGGGCACAGGTCCTTCGTAATGTCCTCGAGCGTCTTCTTGGGCTTGTTGCCGATCACCAGGAACGTCACGGCCTGCCGGATGAACTTGAGCTCCTCCCATGACTCGCCCACCCACTCGGTGCCGTGCTCCATGATCCAGCTCTCCACCTGCGCCAAGCCCGTCTTCACGTACTCGCCGTTGCTGAACGAGCAGCACCTGCAGAGCAACGTTGCAACCACAGGGACACAACAGAGTCAGTGGTGACTGACAGCAATAAGGGAGATGCAACCTCGTACTCGCCGTTGCTAAACGAGCAGCACCTGCACACAGAGTAAGCGTCAGCATTGAGTGAGATGTGACCTCATCTTTGAAATGCGCCAGGCCTGTCTTCACGTACTCGACGTTGCTCAACGAGCAGCACCTGCAAGACAAAAACATTGTCAGCATTGAATGAGATATGGCCTCATGTCCAGTTCGTGCAGGTTACATCTAGCAAGCATGATCCAGCTCTCCACCTGCGCCAGGCCTGTCTTCCCGTACTCGTCGTTGCTGAACGAGCAGCACCTGCAGACGAAACAGCATTGAGTGAGATGTGACCTCATGAAGTCGGCATTGAGTGAGATGTGACCTCATGTCCTGAAAGTTTACGATGGATGCTGGCTGTGTAACACAAATTCAGACTAGGCACAGCAGCACAAACTGGCACAGTGCATCAACCACCGCATAGTGCAAGCATGTGCTTCCAGCACAGCAACGCAGCTCTGTGTGCAACTGACTCGGCGTTCTACAGCCAAGAGCCAGGCCACTCACTCCCGTCGCAGCAGCAGTTGGTTGAAGAGCTGCACGTTGACGAAGCTGAACAGCTGCTTAAACAGCGCCTGCACCAGCGGCTTGGGCACATGGTTCTCGCGCAGCTTGACCAGCAGCTCGTCAAACACAGCCAGGATGTCGCTCCACGCCTTGCTCTGAGCGCTGGCAGCAGCAAAGGTCGCGCCGGCGCCGCTGCCGGCGCCTGCTGCTGCTGTGCCGCGGCGGCTGCCGGCGGCTGCGCCTGTGCGGCCGTGCGTACCGCGTGGCGTGTGGATGCAGTGACCCTGGATGAAATACAGAGGTAACATGTCGATTAGTCGGGGTTGGCAAGTTGCTTGCCGAAAAGATGGCAATGGGGATGCAGTGGCAGATGGCTTGTGTGTTGGCACCCAACTTCCACCTCTGCAAAAACCGTATGCCATGCCAGCACGATGCATGCAGGATGAAGGGATGATGACACAGGAGCTATGGCAGAGGGGCAGATGCGGAGAGGCGGATTGCACCCACCAGCATGGGTGTGATGTTCTTCTTCACGTTGTCGCGCATCATGGGGAAGATCTTCTGCACAAACGCGTCCAGCTGCTGCTTGAACAGCAGCGCCGGGTACTTGGCCTCAACCAGCCTGAAGCCACCCACGCCGCCGCCATGGATAGACGCCTCGCCTGCAACCATGAATGAATGAGCCAAAGCATGATTATATAGATCAGCAGCCAATTACAAGCTGAAGACGCAGTTGCATTGTAGCAATTGAAGGCGGAAGCCACCCACGCCGCCGCCATGGATAGACGCCTCGCCTGCAACCATGAATAAGCCACATAGTAAAATGAACGATCAACAACAGCCAACCACAAGCTGCAGACTGTTGCGTTGTACCAGCTCAGGAGCGCCATGTATAGACGCCTCGCCTGCAGTCGATGCACGGCACAACACATGTTCTCAGCAAGGCAAAAGGTGAACTACAAGCGATGAGGTTGAACAGCAGCGCGGGGTAGGCCTTGGCCTCAACCAGGAAGCCACCAACGCCGCCGCCATGGATAGACGCCTCGCCTGCAACCATGAATGCATGAGCCAAAGCATAAGTGTAGATCAGCAGCCAACCACAAGCTGCAGATGCAGTTGTACTGTATCGATTGAAGAGTACTGCACACACACTTACGTGCAAGCCATGAGACACCAGGAAGCACACGAAGCAGCACCAAAGCATCACACACTGCTGAATCGTGTTGACCAACTACTGACCTCCCATGGGCTGCCTGCCGAACAGCCCGCCCATGATGCTGCGCCCTGCTGCTGCTGCCACGCGCTTCACGCTGCCGCTGCCGCTGGCCGGCTTGATGTTGCGCTGCAGCAGGTGCAGCAGCGTGACCGTGTTGGTCAGCCAGTACGCCAGGCACGCGTTGTCGTCCTGCTGCCGCTCTATCTGGCTGCCGATGACCTGCACAGACACACAAGCACAGCAGCAATTGCGAAGTCAGGACGAGGTTGGTGCAGCAGCTGGCTACCACCCTTGCTTGCTAAGCTTAAGCAGGTCCAACACGCCTCAGCCCAAACAAGCAGTTCAACAGGCATGAAGACCAGCAGTACAGGATGATGCTTTCAAACACCCTGGTCATGCCTGCCACATTCAAAGGCTGCATCCACCAAATATGCTGCATCCACCTGGATGATGCGGTCAAATGCGCTCGTCCTGTCTGCCTCAAGAGAGCGCCACCGCAACAAGGCACTCAACCCACACCCCGCTAGACAACAACCACATTCAAAGGCTGCGTTTCCGAACCCTGTTGTACCTGGATGATGCGGTCAAACACGCTGGTCCTGTCTGCCTGGAAGGCGCGCCACCGCAGACCGCCACTCAATCAACCCACACCCTGGCAGACAGCATTCAAGTCACACCTGAATGATGCGGTCAAACACGCTGGTCCTGTCCGCCTGGAAGGCGCGCCACTGCAGGCATGCTCTGAACACCACCAGCGCAGCCAGCGGCTTGCCCTTGTGGAAGCCCATGGGCTGCGCGAGCGCTGCCAGCAGCCGCTCCTCCTCCTGCTTGCGCTTCTCCTGGATGAGCTGCTGCTGCTTGGCCTGCAGGGGCAGCAGAGCAAAAAACAGTAGTACAACTAGTGCGTGCGACATACATGGAGGCAGCACAGAGAGTGTGCATATGTACACAGCAGAGGGTTGAGTGACGTGGCAGTGTACCAGCCCTCCTGCTTGCGCTTCTCTTTGATGAGCTGCTGCTGCTTGGCCTGCAGGGGCAGCACAGAGGGAGTTTGCAGATGTGAGAATGTGCAGATGTTGATAGCAGAAGGTCAGTGGCGTGGCAACGTACCAGCCCTCCTGCTTGAGCCAGGATGACCTGCTGCTGCTGCTTAGATCGTGGGGGGCATGAATGGCAGTGTTTGTGTGTAGGAAATGCATGATGAGCATCAGGCGCTGAATAGGGCAACACTTGGCCACCTAGGCATCACAGTTGGCCAGCTGCTACTCTTGAGGTTGAGCTCAGCCACACATACACAGCGTCTGCTGCCATGTTGGCCATGTTGGCCAGGCCACAGCATGCCTCAAACCACATTGCAGGCTTGTACATCTCCCTTGAAAAAGCTTCAGCACTGACACAACAGGCCTGTAAAGACCATAACAGCTCCCACCTGCAGCTCGCGCGTCTTGCGCTCCAGCTCCGTCTCCTGCATGTGACCTCCTGCAGGGCCCTGACGGCCGTCATGATGCTGACCTGGCACGTGCTCAGGACCACCCATCGCCGCTGCTGCAGCAGCATTCGGGTTACCCTGCGTACCCATTAGTGTGTCCTGCAGCATGCGTGCGTAGCCAGGAGCGCTGCTCTGGATCTGCTGCATGAGGCCTGTCGCCTGCTTGCGCACGCTGCTGAGCATCGCGCCGTCAGCAGCAGCTGCAGGGGCGCCATTCGGCAGCATGGCTGCTGCCTCTGCGCCAGCTGCAGGTGGAGCAGCAGCTGCTGCTGCAGCGCCTGCAGCGGCAGCGCCGGCTGCTGGTGCAACTGCGGGCTTGGCTGCTGCCGCTGCTGCGGCTGCTGCTGTTGCTGCTGCGATGGCCTTGCGCGTCTCGTCCTGCTGCTTGACCATGTCTGCTGCTGCCTTCTGCAGGCGGTTGTCCAGCTCCATCACCTGCCAAGCACACAGGGCAGACAACAGCAGCAACCAGGCTTGAGAGTCGAAAGCACAGTGACGACACATGCAGGAGCAAGGCAGTACCTGTGGTGTCTGAAGACAAAGCTACCCTGCCCCCTTGTTGCTTGCAGCTACAAGAACGCCAACACATTGCAGCAGAGCTTCACCACTGCAGCCTGCAATCATCCTGGCGCTAGTGCAGCAAATTCCACGCACCTGCGCGCGCGCCTCGTCTCGCTGCGCACATGCGTTCTGCAGGCGCATGATGAGCTCGTCCTTCATGCCGTGGAAGCGCTTGTCCAGGTCAGCCTTCTCAGCCATGAGCCGCTGGATGTAGTCCTGCAGGACAGAACCATACAAATAATCCCAGACGTTGGCAAGACTTCAGGATACACTCTGCTTGCTTTCCTACTAGAGTACTGCTGCTCTCACGAATTTTGGAAAGGCCCCGGTGTCCCTAAGCTGTGGATGCTACAGCTTGCTGCCTATCAGCATTGCAACCACATCCATCAAGCCCGCAGTGACGCCACAACATCTTTGCCCTGGAGCTCAACTTCCACGTTTTAAGTTCACAATGCAATTCGCAAGTACACGTTCAGTCGAGTGCGTTGCCGGTGACTGTCACCTGAGCAACCTTGAGCTGCTTGTCAAGCTCTGACTTCTCAGACGCCATGCGTTCGCTCTCCGCTGTAGCAGCGCTCTGCGCCTCAGCCAGCAGCGCCTGCGCAGCTGCTGCACCCTCCTGCGCGGCACGCAGCTGCGCTGCAGCCTCCTCGCGAACTGCAGCGACTGCTGCCTCGCGGTCGCTTGCGGCAGCCTGCGTCGCAGCAAACCAGCACAGCAGATGTGACGCACGCGCAAAAACGCCAGGCAATCAGCTGGCTGCCGACTGACATGGGCTGCACTTGAATACAGCATGCTTTGACTGTATGTCAGACGCAACGGACAGTGCAATGCACAAGCAACTGCAGCCCTCGCACAAGCTACTAAACTCCAGTATAGTTCTTTCTCCGGTAGCGCACCTGCTGCGCATCAGCAGCCTGCCCACTGCCATGCGCTGCACTTCAATACAGGTTGCTGTGGCTGTATGTGAGGTGCAACGGACGGTGCAATGCACAAGCAACCGCAGCCCTCGCACAAAATACTATACTCCAGTCGTTTCTTTCATCCCTGCTGCGCACCTGCTGCGTGTTGCTGGCCTGCTCACTGCCATGCTCTGCACTTCAACACAGCTTGCTGTGGCTGTATGTGAGGTGCAACAGAGGTGCAATGCGCAAGCAACGGCAGCCGTCACACAAAGTACCAAACTCTAGTACAGTTCTGTCTCTGCTCGCGCACCTGCTGCGCGTCGCTGGCCTTCCGACTGCCATGTACTGCACTGCAACACAGCGTGCTTTGGCTGTATGTGAGACGCAACGCGCAAGCAACTGCAGCCCTCGCAAAAGATCGCACTCATTCGTATCCTCAGCTGTGTGTAATGCCGCACCTGCTGCGCGTCGCCGACCTGCGCCAGCGTCGCCTTGAGCTCCTTCACCTCCTGCCGCAGCTCGTTGCGCTGGCCCTGCACCAGCTCCAGCGTGCCCTGCACCTCGCGCAGCTTCGCCTCCAGCGCCTTCTTGTCCTCCAGCAGCTTGCCAGCTTCGCGCGCCTCGCTCTTGAGGTGGCGCAGCTCACACACGGCACGCTTGCACCTGCAGGGTCAGTTGGTTGTGAGGTTGTGCCAAAGAAGACAGCATGACCAGCCGCGTGGACGACGCTTGATATAAGATGCATCGGCATCAACGTTGAAGTACAGCAGCCTGGATGCTCAACTACAGCAGCCTCTAAGCCGCACCTGAACGCGCCCTGCACCAGCACTGCGGCTTCCCGCAGCGCCTGGAAGTCTGAGCGGCAGGTGGTGCCGCGCCAGTTGGACTGGATGACCAGCGCTGCACGCTGGCGCTGCGTCTCCGCAAAGGCCTTGCGCGCGCTGTAGCCGCGCCAGAGCGCCTGCAGCATGCACATTCACACCAGGGAATGGCCACGTCAGAGGCAGTAGTAATCGACATCATCAAGGGTATTGCAGCATGCACGTGTATAGGTACACCACAGGGCATGCCCACGTGTCAGAGGCAGTAGCTATCAACATGGGTTCTGCATGGATCCTGAAATGCACAGATGGCAGCTAGATTCGGCAATATTAATATGCAGCAAGCATCTACAGCAGGCAAAAACAGCTTTGTGCAAGCATGGCTTCAGCACGTTCAGGTACAGCTGCAGCAGCAGGTCACCTGCAGGTGTGTGATGGTGTGCACCACAGCCTGGTACTGCTGGCGCATCTTGTGCCGCCTGTAGGCTGTCTGGATGGTGATGGCCGCCTTCTCCTGGCGCAGCGCACGAGCCTCCTTGCGAGCCAACATGCCACGAGCCCAGGCCTGGTGGCAGCAGACAGAAGATCACAAGTTGTCACAATGTTGTGGCAGCAGTGACACAAGCGATCAGTCTATCAGTAGGTTGTCAGTATTGTTAAACACATACACTGGATACTCCAAGATCTTCACACACACTGCCCCGCCGTGCCAAGCACGTGAGCGCAGTCCTTTGCAGCCTCCAACACAACAAAGGGCAACTGCACCACACACAATCGCATCCAGCCAACCGCACCTGCATGCGCACAACCGCCTCCTTGGACTGCTTGAAGTGCAGCCTGCCCAGGAAGCCGCGCGCGTGCCGCTGCAGCTGAATGGCTGCCTTGCTGAGCTTCTCCGTGCGCTGCTTGTCCAGCAGTGCCATCTGGCCTGCTCGCAGGAACACCTTGCTGGTGCCCAGCTGGTAGCCCTCTAGGCCGCTCTGCTTGAGGATGCCCTCCGCGATTTGCCTGCAGGACGCACAAACCACAACACAGACACACAATTATACAACACCGCATCTGCCCTGCTCGCAGGAACACCTTGCTGGTGCCCAGCTGGTAGCCCTCCAGGCCGCTCTGCTTGAGGATGCCCTCCGCAATTTGCCTGCAGGGCGCACAAACCACAACACAGACACACAATTATACAACACCGCATCTGGCCTGCTCGCAGGAACACCTTGCTGGTGCCCAGCTGGTAGCCCTCCAGGCCGCTCTGCTTGAGGATGCCCTCCGCAATTTGCCTGCAGGGCGCACAAACCACAACACAGACACACAATTATACAACACCGCATCTGGCCTGCTCGCAGGAACACCTTGCTGGTGCCCAGCTGGTAGCCCTCCAGGCCGCTCTGCTTGAGGATGCCCTCCACAATTTGCCTGCAGGACGCACACAACACGACACAGACACACAGTTTTACAGCACCGCATCTGGCCTGCTCACAGGAACACCTTGCTGGTGCCCAGCTGGTAGCCCTCCAGGCCGCTCTGCTTGAGGATGCCCTCCGCGATTTGCCTGCAGGACACACAACACACCAGATTATTGTACAAGATCACAGCTTGTAGCCCTCCAGGCCGCTCTGCTTGAGGATGCCCACCGCAATTTGCCTGCAGGGCGCACAAACCACAACACAGACACACAATTATACAACACCGCATCTGGCCTGCTCTCAGGAACACCTTGCTGGTACCCAGCTGGTAGCCCTCCAGGCCGCTCTGCTTGAGGATGCCCTCCGCAATTTGCCTGCAGGACGCACACAACACGACACAGACACACAGTTTTACAACACCGCATCTGGCCTGCTCACAGGAACACCTTGCTGGTGCCCAGCTGGTAGCCCTCCAGGCCGCTCTGCTTGAGGATGCCCTCCACAATTTGCCTGCAGGACGCACACAACACACCAGATTATTGTACAAGATCACAGCTTGTAGCCGTCCAGGCCGCTCTGCTTGAGGATGCCCTCCGCAATTTGCCTGCAGGGCGCACAAACCACAACACAGGCACACAATTATACAACACCGCATCTGGCCTGCTCGCAGGAACACCTTGCTGGTACCCAGCTGGTAGCCCTCCAGGCCGCTCTGCTTGAGGATGCCCTCCGCGATTTGCCTGCAGGACACACAACACACCAGATTATTGTACAAGATCACAGCTTGTAGCCCTCCAGGCCGCTCTGCTTGAGGATGCCCTCCGCAATTTGCCTGCAGGACGCACAAACCACAACACAGACACACAATTATACAACACCGCATCTGGCCTGCTCGCAGGAACACCTTGCTGGTACCCAGCTGGTAGCCCTCCAGGCCGCTCTGCTTGAGGATGCCCTCCGCAATTTGCCTGCAGGACGCACAAACCACAACACAGACACACAATTATACAACACCGCATCTGGCCTGCTCGCAGGAACACCTTGCTGGTACCCAGCTGGTAGCCCTCCAGGCCGCTCTGCTTGAGGATGCCCTCCGCAATTTGCCTGCAGGACGAAGGACGCACACAACACAACGGATACATTGTACAACACATCATAGCTGCTTATTCTGCGTTTTGTGTCAAAATCACTCGCCTCACCACCATACACATGCTGCAATATGTGCTCATGCGTGATAACGGTCCATTGTTTGTTGTTGTACTGAACTGCACTGTGAAGGCTTCCTGCGCGTCCTTACCTGTCGTCCAGGTCAGGCATGTGGTACAGCTCAGGCGCCAGTGACCAGAAGTGGTCCACAAAGTCTGGGAAGGGCCGCTTGTTGGGGAAGCCAGCGCAGCTGATGCGCACAGCCTCAAGCACACCTGTAAGCAGCAGCACCAGACACACGTACCACAGTTGCTTCAGGTCAGTGCAGTGAAATACAAGTTGCAAACACTTGCTACATCACCTGCCAGCATACCAGCAGCAATGGCGATCACCTGCCATAAGGAACCAGCGTACTTGACCCAACATCACGCCCACACAGGACCCCTCCCCCCAAATGAGGCGCACGCACCTCCGCAGCGCAGCTGGTGCAGCGCATTGCTGTTCTCACGAAGGCCACGACATGCCACGACATGCTAGCTTGAACATAACCAGATGACCTGCACACACAAAACCGCAACACCACGCACGCACCTCTGCAGCGCAGCTGGTGCAGCGCGTTGCTGTTCTCAAACAGGTCACGACATGCCATGACATGCTAGCTGAAACCCAATAAAACGGACTGCACACACAAAACCGCAACACAACGCACGCACCTCCGCAGTGCAGCTGGTGCAGCGCGTTGCTGTTCTCAAACAGGCCAAGACATCCCAAGACATGCTAGCTGAAATCTGACCACAGGGACTGTGTTAGACTGCACACACGCAAGCGCGAGACCCCGCACGCACCTCCGCAGCGCAGCTGGTGCAACGCGTTGCTGTTCTCAAACAGGCCCGGCTTGTTGAGGCCGTTGGGCTTCACGCAGCGCACGTAGTGCGGCTCCATGGTGTGCAGCTGCGACATCAGCTCTCCCAGCTGCTTCTTGAACTGGCTGCCCACGGAGTTGAACTTGAATGCGGCACGTGGCGCGGACTTGGCAGGCGTGTCGGCACCCTCAGCCACCTGCAGGACACAAGCGTCAGGCGTATGAGATTTGAGTCAAGTCAAAAGGAATGCTACACATGCTTCAAGGGCATGCCAGAGACCTGCAGGACGGCACCCTTCAGGCAACAGAAGTAGAGCACAGGTACGGCTACACATGTGATCATGATGGTTAGGTAGTCGGCCAGTACACAGGTGCACCACTTCGTGAAAAGTTGCGCCACGCGCTGTGCAGTGCGGCTGCTGTCATGCGAAGAGACACACAGTGCTGGAGCGCTTGACGTCAGTGCACCTGCTACCCACTGCCTGTTGCATGCTGCTGCGCCTCTTGAGACACTCTACGCATCACACTGCAGGTGTTGCAATACAAAGATGCCGCTGTGTACAGGACTCCTACTAGCCTTAACCAGGCATCGTTTGCTCACCGGCTCGCTCGCGAACAGCTCCTGCACAAACTCCCTGCTGCTAGCCTCCAGCAGCTGCTGGTGCTCAGCCACCACAAAATCCTGCAAGAGAGGGCAGCAGTAAGCGGCGCAACAGTGCAGGATGCAAGCATTTGATCAGCGTCTGCATACTATATTATCCAGAATGTGTTGCAGGAGCGTTTCCATTATTGTGCAGTGGTACCTATCAGAGAACAAGCCTTGTGCCTCCAGAAGCCATCTGCACACGCTGGAGTTCACACAGGGAAATTCATGCTGCTGCCCAGGAAGTTCACGCTGGCGCCCACCTTGTTCTTGTCCAGGAAGTTCTCGGTCTGGTACGTCACCGGGCCTGCGTAGTGCTGGATGGTGAAGGCCGTCTGGCTGAGCTTGGGCTTCTGGAAGCGCTGCGAGTCCTTCACGCTGGGGGTGTTGTACAGCTTCTCAGCGAGGTCCTGCAAGCGTGAAAGGTGACGTACAGCAGCAGCAGCAGCAAGCAGAAGCAGTGATACATTGGCCAGCAAGGTCCCATAAGGGTGACAGGGTGAAGTAAAGCAGGGTCAAGCGGCAACATTGCATGCAAGCGCCGCTAGGCTGTGCTGCTGCGAGCCCTTCACGCTGGGTGTGTTGCACAGCTTCTCAGCAAGGTCCTGCAAGCGTGAATAAATGAATGAATTGGTGTTTTGACAATTGATACCCGCGCAAGTTAAGGGAGGAGGCTGCAAGGGTGAAGTACAGCAGGGTGAGAGGCGACTTTGCATGCAAGCACTGCTGGGCAGTAGTGCTGCAACGTGTTGCACAGCTTCTCAGCAAGGTTTTGACGGGTGAAAACAGCGGGGTGAGCGGTGAGCTTGCATGCAAGCACCACGCTGGGAGTGTTGTACAGCTTCTCAGCAAGGTCCTGCAAACGTAAAACAATGAATTGGTGTTTTTCACGATTGATACCCGCGCAGGTCAAGAGAGGGAGCTGCAAGGGTGAAGGACAGAGGTGAGAGGCAACATTGCATGTACGTGCAGCTGGGCGGTACTGCTGCGACATGTTCTCCAGCTGGCCTAGGCTGCAGTGCATGCCTCCAGCTGCAGTTAAAGGTGCTGATGCACTGCTAGCTACGCAAGGCAGACGTCAAATGCGCAGCATGCCTCTAACCCGGTATGCCGCACTTGTACCTTGTGTGTTGCTGTGGGGAACCTGCACTGCTCATCCAGCAGGTCCAGCACTCCCAGCCTGCCCTCAATGAGGTCAAGCACGTGCTGGGTTGTGCTGTTGCACTGTATGTTTCTATTCTGCTGTGCTGCTGCATAATACCATCAAGCTGCACTCGATGAAGCGCTTGCTACGCAGCCAGGCTCTTCTTATAGCATGCCAGGAGTCAATCCTAAAGCATACCCTGAACCAAATCAAATGTGCCGCATGTGCACCTTGTGTGTTGCTGTGGGGAACCTGCATTGCTCATCAAGCAGGTCCAGCACGCCCAGCCTGCCCTCGATGAGGTCCACCACATCCTGGTTGTCCACGAACTGCTACGACGTGTTCTTCAGCTGGGTTGGGCTGGGATGCTGCAGTGCACTGTCCAGCTGATGCTCTGCTAGCTATGCGGCCACGTCCGTAGCAAAGCAGGGAAGATGTACCATGTGCAGCACGCCTCCCAGCGCCTATACCGCGTACCTTGTGTGTTGCTGTGGGGAACCTGCACTGCTCGTCCAGCAGGTCCAGCACTCCCAGCCTGCCCTCAATGAGGTCCAGCACGTCCTGGTTGTCCACAAACTGGATGTAGCTCCAGTCAATCTCCTCACGCTCATACTCAGCCTGAAGCATAAGCACAGTGTACATGGGCAGATGCAGTTGACCGGTGCATACAGGTAAGGGTGAGGCAGGAGAGCTATTTATTGAGTCGACAACATGGCATGCCTTGAAGGAAGGAAGCAGTTCTGCGGCTGAACTGGGCTACCACTGTCCTGCATAAGGCCAGCAAGCGTACAGCACATCTGCTGCGAGGTTGCACCATGCAGAATCATGAACTTAAGGACACGTTGTGATGCTGCAAACGCAGCTGCAAACACCGCTGATCTTGCAATCATGCCGTTGGGTTCAGCTGCACTCATAACACCCGGAGCATGCCCCAAAACGCACCTGCTCCTGCTTGAACACGTGCTGGTTGAAGTGCTGCTGCAGCTTCTCATTTGCCAGGTTGATGCAGAACTGCTCGAGGTCATTGTACTCGAATGATTCGAAACCGTAGATGTCCAGCACCCCGACGCTGGCTGCGCAGGACTTGTCCTCTCCAATGGCTGCGTTGACGGCTGCCACTAGCCAGTCAAACATCTTAGCGTAGATGATCTTAGCCAGAGAGTCCCTGCAAGGGATGAGCACAATACAGATGCTGCTGAAAACATGTATGTGCTTTGTTCATGAGAAGGTGTTGCTGGCTGACAGCTGTGTGCAAGGCCAACAGGTAGATGCAGTTCAGCTGCCCACAGGCAAGCGTCAGCATATGATGTTCGACTGGTTATGGCACCAGCACATGCTGCTGGGGCAGTGTTGAACAACAGTCGCGCAACCGCCACTTGCCTGTTCTCCACAGCTGAGCGGACGTTGAGTGGTGACACAATCACACCTTCGCGCATAACGCGGGAGCGTGTTGTCAGCGCGTGCTCCAGCCCAGCAGGGTCCACACCCAGCAGTGCAGCTGCAACAGGCAACACACAACAGATGAGCCAGCGATTGACAAAAGAGGGTCATGCGCAGCAGCAGCCCAGAACATGCAAGAAACATGCCTTCAGTCAGCGCATGCTCCAGCCCAGCAGGGTTCACACCCCAGCAGTGCAGCTGCAACAGGCACAGCAGACAAGAACCTCAGCCAGGGTAGATGCAGACCAAGCGCACTAGCAGTCTAGAACATGCAAGCAACACTCATGTTGGTGCAAAGCCAAGTGCAGCAGGGTCCACACCCAGCAGTGCAGCTGCAGCAGGCACAACACAACAAATGACTCAGCCAGAGCATTTGCGCACCAACAGTGCAGCTGCAGCAGGAAACGGCCACGCATAGACAGTCAGCAACAGCTTCTCGCGCCACGTGGTGCATGCAAGCTAGGCAGAGTCACTTCGCAGGTACAGCTGCAGTCGATACTGCAATCACCTAGCTGTGGTTTTTGTAACAGCTCATTTGCTTGGCGTACACTGCTGCACCCCTGCCCCTCCTGCTGCAAGCGCACACCCCAAGCCCACAAGCCGCAACCAACCACCACACGCCCGCCGTACCTGCTGCCTGCAAGTGCTCCTGTGCCTTGCCAGGTGCCACCTTGCTGCTGTCTGCCTCCTTGCCTTCAACAAAGCTGATGTTGCCCAGGTGCAGCACCGCAGCAACAGTCGCAAACACCGACTCGCGCTGCTCAGCTGGGATGCCAACCTTGCCCATGGCTGTGATGGTGCGCTGTTGTTGCAGAGAACAACAGGCACAGCAGCAAAGCAAGCGGGGCGGATACAAGTGAGATGATCCTGCACCTACAGGAGTGTGAGCAGTGCATCTGCTGGTTTGTCTGTCTGCTGCTGTGCTTCCCGAATGCAGGTTCAAGCCTACAAGTTGGCATGCCGGCTGTTGTGCGACACATGTGATGCTGTCCTCGTCAGCAGCTGGAGCTACAGTTGCTCTGCCACATGCCCTGCAGCACGGCTATGCTCCACCTGATTCTGCACTACAATGTGTGCCGGCTGTGGTGCGCCCGCTGCTGCTGCCAGAAGCGTGTCAGCGCACCTGGTACTCCTCTGCGTTGCTGTCTCCAGGGATGTGAAAGCATGTGCTCTGGTTGAGGTAGTTGAACTCCTGCGCTGGCTTCAGGAACCACCGCGCACGCTCCTCTGGGCTGGCGCCATCACACAGCTGCACAAAAAGCACAGCAGCAGTGTCAGCAGCAGTAAACGATGCACTGAGAATGAAGTAGAGTATAAATGATCAGCCACAAGCCAGGCATCAAGGGCACATGCGGCCAGCGGCTGCCATACCAACCAACGCCTCTGCTCCTCCGGTAAACGCTGCTGCTTGCATCACAGCACAGCTACGCCCAAGCAATCGCCGCGCAGACTACTGCTGCTGCCTACCACCTGCAATGGAGGATACCTAAACACCCTCTAAACCGCACACCTGATAGAAGATGTGGTAGCTGCGCTCTGGGTTGTTGACCGCTACCACCCTACTGCGCTCCAGCAGGTACGTCCTGATGGCTGCTCCGCTGATCACACCCTTCTCGTTGAAGTTGATCTCCACGTACTTTCCGAAGCGCGAGGAGTTGTTGTTGCGCACGGTCTTTGCGTTACCAAACGCCTCCAGCAGCGGATTCGACTCCAGCACCTGCTCCTCAACTGAGCGGCCGCTGCTGCTGCCGCGCCGGCTGGCTGCGTCCATGTAGCCTCCCATGTACGCGAGGTACTTCATAATCAACTTGCTGGTCTCCGTCTTACCAGCACCAGACTCTCCACTGACCTGCAATAGCACGGATCAGGCAGAGGCTTGTTGTTTGTGTTTGTCTTATGTAGTGCCTCGAGGTTCGGCACACAGCGGCAACAACTGATGCATAATGCTCCAATTGCTGCGTGGGCGGTTGCAAGTATATGCATGTGCAGAGGCGCTGTTGCTGCGTGCTGGAGTGTGCCAATCTTATTGCCCAGTTGTGCCCACTGCCACAACTGCAAGCACCTCTGCACCTGCAACTGCTGCTCATTGCTGCGACGCTGCTGCTGGCTGCTGTTGACACTGCTGGATGATCATGGGAACCGCAGCTGGCACCCACCAGGATAGACTGCCCCTTCAGCTCCTTGCGCATCTGCCTGTATGCTGCATCAGCAATAGCGTACACGTGTGGCGACAGATCGCCCAGATCCACGCCCCTGTACTGGCCCATCATGTGCGGCCCGTACAGGTGCGGCAGCGGCGCAAATGGATTGACTGCAATCAGGATGCTGCCTGTGTAGGTGTAGATGTCGTCAAACATGTACCTGCTCTTGATGTTCCAGAGCACCCCAGGCTCGTGCAGATATGACAGACGGGTCATGTCCTGCAAGCAGCAGATCAGGCCAACAGCAACATAGAGGCAGTGGTGAGCCGCAGACGCTAGCACAGCAAAGGCATGAGACTGCTGCTGAGGACCAGCAGCTGGTGTAAGGTCTCCGCAACATACAGGTGCTCGAGCTGCGCCTATGCAGCCCAACACTGCGATGAAGCTGACTCAAGCTCTGTCGGCAGTTGCTGCATCATTCACTAGGGCCGCCATGCGCCGATACAGCTGCTGTTGCTGCATAATGAGGGTGGCGCAACTGCATCTGATGTATTCATCCTGACAACTGCTGTTCTGACAGCGCACTGCCTGCTCTGCCCAAACACGTGTCGCTGATGCTCTCTGTGCGATGCTGCTGCCGACATGACCCTGCGAATCCGGTGTCAACGCGCAAGCGTCAGCGCAAGGCGCACCTCCACACCCCGCGTCTCAACATTCTGCAGCGGTGCATCGCTTGCAGGCACACGGCGCAGCTCCCCGCTCTCTTCCAGAGCAACAATGAGCACGCCTGCTCCATCCTTGCCCTCTTCAATCTTCTGCACCTCTGCCTTGATCCAGCTCTCTGCAGGATCTGGTACCCATACCTTGCTCCCAACTGTGTGGATCACGGTTGCAGCAGCAGCCATGCTGCAACCTCAGCAAGCTTGCTGCGCCAGCACTGGCCAAGCAACAACCCTGCAAGTGCAAGTGAACACGCAACATGACGGGCACGGTCACTGGGGCTGTTGCTGCACGTTGCAACTGCATGCAGAATTGCTGGCGTAATAGACAGCTGCTGGTGCAGCGGCCAAACCTGCTGCCGAGGGATTGCTGTAATGGCCCTCCTCTGGGCGGGAAGCACCTAGCCTTGCCGCTTTCTATGTTGCTGCTGGTTCATAGCATGCAAGCCGCCAGACTGATACTAATTACCTCCACCACTTGTATGTTGGATCAGCATGGCTCCATGCTCAGCTCGTGCGCGTGCAGCAATGGTAGCAGCAGACCCAGTGCGCTGCTTTGGCCAGCCCAGCACTGACCCATGCTGCAGCTGCTCCGTACGTCGGGCGGCATAACGCTCTCGAGCAACTGTTTCAAAGTACATACAGGCGTAGAGCTTCTCACCTTCGGCTGCTCAATGCGTGGGCCGTTCTGTTCTGCACCAACCCAAGTGGTGCACTGGCAGAAGCCACTCCAGTAGCTCGCCTCGTAGCAGCTCTTAGCGTTATATAAAACTGTGTCTGTTGCTCGAATTCCTTGGGGCTGACGTTATGGCTGTGTTTGAACCGCTAACTGAAAGACCCCTCCCAACGCAAAGCTAAACCGAGTGTGCCCCAACAGGTCAGCCGCAGCTCCAATCAAGAGTAATCTTGAGGGACAGTGGTCTGTGTGCGCGAGGCCCACCACCTGACAAATCGCCTCTAACCCCTAACAAGTTGAGAACAAAGGGTCTGATGCTCTGATGCTGACCTTGATTGCGCGTCTGCCACTGTATACTCTTACGATCTTTGTGTTTAGAAGTTATCGTGCGTGAAGGCCACCGGTCCACTGTCAGGAGCAGAAGTCGCTGTGTTCGCTTGGCACTGCTTCAAGTATCACTCGCCAATTGCTCGCTTGTGTAACACAGATCGATATGCAGACGTTACATAACCATTCAACAACCGTTCATCAAGGCATTCAGCGTCGGGCTGCTTGCAGAGCGGCAGTACTGCACAGAGGGAAGCACTCCCGCTGCAGGGCAGCAGTCACTCTAGATGCAGCAGCTGCAACGGAGTCCAAGCCAGTTGTGGATGTGAGTGGCGTGCAGGGGAATAAGCAGCAGCCACTGCAGTGGCAGCAGCAGCCTGCTGTGTCAGGATCAGGACAACAACAGGTTGTGCATGCATGAACAATACCAATGCAAATGTTTACGTTCTTAAGTCAGCAGTTGACAGCACAGGTAAGCAGGACCATCTGCAGTTGGAAATCAGGATTACCTTGGTATCCATGCACCCGGGTGTAATCCTTACACGGTTAGGGCCAGCGCATCAAAGCAGGCAATTCTGTGCATCTAATGAAAAGTACTTGCAGTTTGGCAATCTAGCAACTCTGACGCCGACTAAATGCCAGCAAAGGCTGTCGAGCACCTGTGTACCATATGCAGCTCACACACAATCGCATGTGCTGACAACATGCATTCGCCTAACGGCACTGCTGCTTGTGTGCAGGTGTCCTTGGCGCCACATGTCATGGTCAACAGCTGCACAGGAAGAGTGAGTGTTAGCGCAAGCAGTGTCAACCAAGCCACCCTTCTGCTGTGGCAGCTGATCCTGCCTGATCGCATGCATGCATCTGTCTGCAAGGTTAGCGCACATTGCTGCCGTAAAGTATGTGGTTTGCAGCCATATGTTGTATCTCTTCTGATTTCTGCTCTCCTCTTGGCTGGCTGCTTCAGATGGGCCATTCAGCAGCAGAGGCAGTGGTGAAGGCAGGGCTTACGCTTGTGCCATTCACACTTACTGGCTACTCAGCAGGCGTAGCTGTCTCAAACATAGGTACGGACGTGGGGCAGATAAGGGACCGAAGACTCTGTTGTTACAGTTATGCTGCAGTAGCTGCAGCGGCCATGCGTGACAGAAGGCATGCGACTGAGTTGCGCAGCTGCGGCCTTTGCCAGAGTGAGCCAGTGCTACAACTCTGCAGTGCACGGCAGCAGCAACTTGTAGCATGC
The DNA here is from genome assembly GCA_902809745.2 of Tetradesmus lagerheimii. Taxonomy (NCBI): domain Eukaryota; kingdom Viridiplantae; phylum Chlorophyta; class Chlorophyceae; order Sphaeropleales; family Scenedesmaceae; genus Tetradesmus; species Tetradesmus lagerheimii. Next base: position 23,164 of record CADDIJ020001373.1, on the reverse strand, counting down.
ATGATGCGGTGTCAACGGCATATGGCACTCGCGCTAGACCAGGCTGTGTAACACACCACCAGCACATGGAACACGCAGCGCAAGTTCTTGCTGCTCTCTTGCTGCATGCGTGCTTTGGTCATGTGCTGCATTCACATCGTCACACACACACACACCCTCACAAACCTATGCGTGAATTGTGAACACACCACGATTACCTCATTAGTTCAATCATCTCGTTCATGTGCTGCAGGTGTAGCCGGCATTCCGGTTGAGGTTGTTGGTAAGGAGCGGCGGCAGGACATCATGAACCGGATACGGGAGCAGCACCCACGCCTGATTGTTGTGGACTACACAACACCAAACTGCGTAAACGGTGAGCAGCCTGCGCCAGCTAGATAGCCTAACGCTGCCCCAGTGGCGTGCATCAGTGCTTTGCCTGAAACTTGCAGTGTCAGGCTGTTCTGCTTTGCTATGATGCAGCGTTCAGCGCGTGTATTAGCTGTGTTGGCTGCATTGCGTGGATCTTCCATCCTGCGCTGTGCTACTGCTGCTGCTCCTGCCCTGGCCACACCACCTAAACCTGTATTGTGCGCTGCGCTGCTGTGCTGTTGTTGCGTTTGTTTTGCAGACAACGCACAGTTCTACGCAGACAATGGTGTGCCTTTTGTGATGGGCACCACTGGCGGTGACCCTCAAAAGGTTGCAGCAGCAGCGGAGGCAGCAGGCGTGTACGCAGTGGTGTCACCACAGATGGGAAAGCAGGTGAGACTGCTGCAGCTGCAATCAAGAACATGTCCCAGGCAGCGCTTGACTTACACAGAGCACATACTGATTGGAGCTGGCATAGGCCGAGTGAAGGTCAGCTGGTGTGCTAGCAAGAATCGCTGCCGGAACGCAGTGCTGTGGTGCCCTGGCCAAACGAACGCTGCGCATGAAGCAGTGTGTGCATGACACAACTGCAGCTGCGGTGTAGTACGAGGCTGCAACTTTCGCACGGCGCTGAGGGGAGGACGGGATACTGGTCCTTCTCTTTAGCAGTTCTCATACCATCGCCTGCATGGCTGAGAACTTCCCAGGCATGTCATGCACTGCGCATTTGTGCACGTCCGTGCCTCAGTGAACGGTGCGTGTACCTGTCACTGCAGGTCGTTGCATTCCAAGCGATGATGCAGCGCATGGCTGAAAACTTCCCTGGTGTGTCAGACACCGTACATTTGTGACTGTGACCACGCACTGACATTTCAAGTGCGCTGTGCATTCAACTATCTCTGCAGGTGGTCGCATTCCAAGCGATGATGCAGCTCATGGCTGAGATCTTTCTCGTGTTCAGCATCCACCAACCTGCACAGCAATCACCAACGGCATTTTACGTATGTTGTGCTTGTGCATTTCCTCACACTGCAGGTGGTCGCATTCCAGGTGATGATGTAGCTCATAGCTGAGAACTTTCAAGGCGTCTCAGGCACTGCACATGTGCGCATAGTTGTGTTGCCAACATGAACCAACATCTTGAGTTTGCTGTGCATTCAACTATCTCTGCAGGTGGTCGCATTCCAGGCGATGATGCAGCTCATGGCTGAGAACTTTCCTGGAGTGTTCAGCGGCTACGAGCTGAGCGTGGTGGAGAGCCACCAGCGCAACAAGGCAGACACCTCAGGCACAGCAAAGGCAGTGGTGCAGTCGTTCAGCAAGATGGGGCTGGATTTCAAGGAGGTAAGCGTGTTCTTTGATTGCTGTTGTGGTGTAAACTTATCAATGAAATGAGTCATCAAGCAGCAATGGGGTCCATTAGGACTGCAGAGAGCAGCAGCCACAAAGCATTACATTCCTTGTGCACCCTGTAGCCAGGCTATTGTGCAGCAAGCGTGCACCGCCGCATTGTTTCAGATGTGCACATAGCCAGGTCGTCACCCTGGTACATCCTCTTGCTGCAGGTCTGTTATGCACTTGCAACTTTGTCTGTTTTGACCCCGCACCTGTATCACCTGTCTGATCACAGATCATCTCGATTTTCTTTACTGCCCCGCTGCTGCTTCTGCTCCCGCAGAACCAAATACGCAAGATCAGGGACCGCGTAACACAGCTAGAAGCAATGGCAGTACCAGAAGACGCACTAGATGGCCACGCCTTCCACACATACACCCTCAAGTCGCAGGACCAGTCTGTCGAGTTTGTGTTCAAGCACAACGTGACGGGCCGCAGTATCTATGCGGAGGGCACGGTGGATGCTGTGCTCTTCTTGGCAAAGAAGATGCAGGAAGGCGCACAGCAGAAAGTGTACAACATGATTGATGTGCTTCGGGAGGGCTTCCTGCGCTAGATGTGATCGACTACATCACGCATTTACGCAGAGTATGTACAATTGGCACTGGCAAGCATGTTTGCAGTATAGCTGAGTCGCATACTCTTGCATCCTGAGGTGTGCCGCACTCTATGACAGTCTTTGTAAGCTGGATTGTTGAGTGCATTGCACCTCCTGATGTGTGGTACTGTGCATAGTGCGTGGTCGCTGCAGTGTACAGTGCGTGGTCATATGCACAGTGTCCACTTGCTGGTTAGGCAGGGTGCGTATGTTTGAGCGATGGTGCTGAGTTGCCAGCGGTGCCTGGTGACCCTGCTTTATGGCTCAGTGTCTGACTGGGCTATGTGTATTTGGTGCCAGCAGGCCTGGCAGCGCTGACATGTATGTGGACACTGGCATGTTGCGACGGTGCGGACGCGAGCATGTTCGTCCCAAGTCAGGCACAGATGGTTGCTCCAAGGTACAACACAGTACAGTGCGTAACGACAGCGCTGCATGCATGCACAGCCTTGCATGCAGGGGTCGGGTTGCTTTCCTGCTAGGGTGCTGCAGACTTTTCAAAGTGTGGGTTCTAGCCCGCGTTGAGGTGGCAACACCTGGCAGATGTCGTTGTTTGCTTGATATATGGCCGGCGAACCTGCTGCTGCACACATAGGTGCATCCAAGGTTTTGCTGACACTGCAGTGTAGCTGCTGCTGCCGTGAGTTGGGTTGCATAGTTGGTTTCTTCGAACATGAATGCATACCTGTGGCAAGACTATCGCATAACACAGAGCAGCGATCCAGAGTGTAGCATCTTGAGCTGTATGCCTGGTTGGGGGCTGCTGTTTGCATGTTGCATGACCCCATGAGCCTTGTCTGGGGTCCTCAGTGGGTGGGTCAGTGGCCCGTTTTAGTGTTTGGCAAGGGCTGCACAGGGCGTTGCGCTGCTTGCTTGCTTGCCTGTGTTGTGTGTCCAAGCGTGAGGAGCTTGTTGACTGCAGCTGGCCGCGTTGTTGTGCATGCACAAGACAACACATTCAGGTGCATCCATACCGCGTATGGGTAGCTGCAGCTGCTGTCTGTTACAGCACATATGTTGGCGGCAGTCACTGCCAGCCGGTTTGCTGACAGGTGCTGCTCCACATCACGTGGATCACGTGTGCAAGTCGTGTGTACCTGAGCTAATGTGGCCCTTGTGCTTGTTTCGTTGCAGACCTTGTTACTGGCACACTAGATTCTGTTGGCTTATGGGAGGATACGTGTCAGCCAGCTTGGCCAGTGATCCGGAAAGCATGCGTGGGTGTGCACAAACTAGGCCGTAGTGCATTGCATTTTCCGTGTGCCGCGCGCACGAAGTTGAATGCCGCAGCAGCATGAGCACTTCTGGCGCATTGGCATTTCTGGCGGCGTTAGTGCGTCACACTTGACACGCTGCATATCAAAAGCATGTTTGGTGGAACCTGGTGCGGCAGCGGCAGCAGCCTGTGGATGCGCATTTCGCCATTTGGTTCAGCAAACATCAAGCCAGCCTACAACCAGCGCTGTCTGGTGACGTCATGTGTCTGTTGCAAGTGCCCGTTGCACACTTGTGTCAGGCCCCCAGGGCAGCGGCTGGCTTTGTAATCTGCTTTTGTAAAGACTTGATCTGAGTTGAGCGGTGCTGTCCATCTTGACTGCATCACCCGGCATGTAAATTCCAGAGTGTACAGATATACAAACACAGTCTAGCGAGCTTAAGGTTAGCCATCTCAGCGCCAGCAGCTGCGCAGCCGCTGAGATGTTGCCCAGGCGTGCCCCGTGGAGGCCAGCTCGCGCCCGCCCAACAACACATGCATGCATCACGATAACCCGCAAACAGACATTCGCACAGGCAACGGCACGCATGCATCACAGCAACAAGACCTGAGCACCCAATCAGGCCCGACAGGCAGCTGCTGGAGATGCAAGCCCGTGGCCAGCAAATCCATCTAGCTCCTGAATGTCAATCCATCTTTGACATCGGCAGCTCCGCAGTTTTACCCGGGGACCTTACCGCATGACCTGAATAACCGAATAAAGGATGCAGCAACTTACAACAATGAGCTGCATGAGTCAAACACAATGATTACCAATGAAGAAAACAATGGGATGGACTGAACTGGGCTGGACTTTATGGAGGCCGGCAAGCTTGTAGGTGCTCCCGCGCGGAACCCCAGCCGGCAAAATGTCATAGAAGCTACAACAAACGTCGTTGTTACATCATCCCGGCTTCAAGGGACGGTGATTGGCCCAGTTTATACCGTAGAGGTCACCCACGTCTTCTTCTGGTGGTAGCGGCCTAACATGTCCGACACAGTGACAGGTGTGCAGTTCGTGTTGAAAATGCCCAGGTGGCACAATGATTACTGTAATTCAGACTGCTACTGCTACTCTACGTCCGATTAGTAGTCTCTCACGGGGACCCCTTCGCTCCCTCTTGTTCTCCTCACTTGGTGCGTCTGGGGTTATGTTTGATTGTTCCAGTTACGACACAGCAGTACATGTGCCACAGGCCCACCGGGTGCCAAAGTCAAACAGCAGACCTTTGCAAAAGCCTAACTTGGGCTTGGCCAGGCATGGCCATATGCATGGCCTCAGACCACTGCACTGACGACATCATGGCATGAACAAAACAGCCAACAGCAGTCTCAAACACAGCGCTTGTTTAGCAACACTGGCTGCTAATCCCTGAGGGACACGAGGCTCGTGTCTAAACTTTGGAAGGTCAATGATAGCAATACGACCATAGTACTGGTATTCTGGAAAGTTTTGACTGCTGCCACCAACTTTGGGCTATTCAATATGAAAACTGCTGTAAGAAGCATCCATTTACACAAGCACAGCCACACACCATGAACATGTGTGAGTGCTGCCCTCAACCCTGGAGTTGCAGCCATTGCAAGCATGCAGGGAGCAAGCCATCACCAGAACCTGCCTCCAGGTGGACTTAGAAAAAAACTGCTCATTTTTACTGCTTTGAAGTGGGTGCAGCAGAACCCAGAAAGCACACACATTGGCCCAGCATCAGCTGCAGCCAGCCCCCAACATCACTTGCTAACACATTGAGGCACACCCCTGAGGCTGTGCAGGCCAGACCTGACCACTTCAGCACACAGGATCAGCTTCACAAGGCAGTGCTCTGATGCAGACAGCAGATGTTGACCAGCAGGCACCAGGAATGCATGCCAGAGCATGCACACATGTTGTTATGTTATGTTGTACAACATAATACAGCCCTGGCAGCCCAGCAGCAGCCCTGAAAAACAAGAACAGGGCCCAAAGAAGTGATTTTTTTGCATCATGCATCATGCATCATGCGGCAAAGGCTAAGGCTGTTCGCGCGCGCGATATGTATCAGTGTTTGACCAGACCGCGACTTGAACCAACAACCTCATGGATACCACGCTTGCACGCTACCACTCAGCCAAAACACCACATGCTCAGATGCTGCTCTGTACATGTATCCTTGATATGTACAGCGTTTATTAACGGTCACTCTCTACTACGTGGCGCAACACACAAGTGCATAGTGGCCCATAGTGGCCGGGCACTAGTGCTGACACAGTACTGTGCTCTTTCTGCACGGCTTGCCGTCCCTGACACTGATGGCAGCACTTGTTTAGATCCTTTTCGATTCTCCATCTGGAGGTAGATTGGGGGAGTATTGCGTGGAGTAAGGAAGGCGGCTGTGCATGCATGGCCAAATGCCAAAACTTACACACATGAGGCCATTTCTCCAGGGGTTGGGCCTCTTCGAGGGCCGACCCGTGCTGAGCTCTATGCTGAACCCTATTTTACCAGGTGTCTGTGGTGGCGTATGCCGCATGAACACACCATGTAACCCCTCTATCTATCATGGCGCAACACACTTATCATTTTCACGACTTATGCAAGAACCTGTAGCCACATGATACCGTAGTAACACATGATGAATTGACAAAACTCCTATTATTTGGTATGTCGTATCAATGTTGTATTGTTAGATCGATTTTGTCAATTCTCGAAACATGCATATTTCTCCTCGATCGGGAGGCTTTCCCGGTCGAAACGGGCTCGCTTGCTCCGCTGCGCGGCTTAAAACAAACATAAATGCTTTACTAACACTTATCGTTCGCTCATACTCCCGCAGCAGACGCCTGCGGTGTGATAAAAGCAAACCCCTTGTCTAAACCTCAGTCTGTCAAATTGCCAAAAATGCAAAGCAAGGTGGCCCGTACCGGGCCTGTCCCGTAGGAAGCTGTTTGGTTCATTGTTTGGTGCTGTGTGCACACATGTGCAATGCATACCTGTGCTCAGGTCGTTGGGGCCCCAACGGCTTCTCCCCCGGGCCCGTCCCTGCAGGCCCGTATTTGTAAACCACATTGCTTCAAAGGAGATGTGCATGTGCACATCATACCCTGCTCAGATAGTCATGTAAAGAGTCAGCGGTACTGGAAAAGGCAGCATGCAAAGCAGGTAAAGCAGGCAAACTCTCCCATCCTGCCTCCCTCATTGTGCAACCCAATGCTGCATGTAGCATTCACCTGAAGCTGCAGGACTCAGTCTAGCTGTCAATGTTACATGTGAAAAGCACGGTGCAGCGCTGCACACCCATTGCTGCAACCGTGGATAAACAAGCGGTTGCTTTTTTCAACAGAAATCAATTGCATACGTAAAGCTCCCTCCTCACTGGACTGACAACAGCAGGATGCAGCCACACTGCTACATTCTTTACACTGTAATCTGCCTCAGGGCCAATGCTCTGCGGCATGCCGCATATGCATGCACTGCAGCTGCAACAGGCTGACTCACGTGCTGGTGCACCAGCAGCAGATCCAGGCGCGAAACGCGAGGCAGCCCTGCTGTGAGTTCCCCACATTTGATTGGCCGACCTCTCTATTCTAATAAATGACATATGTCTCAAGCACCCGCCTCGAGCAGCTGCAGGCGATAAACTCGAGGCAGCCGTGCTCCCTGCCTGCTGCTCGCCTGCGTCCTTTGCGCCCTCGAAAACACTTCGAGCATTATTATGCGTTGGTTTTACGACTTTCTCACATCTCGACCCAGCGCTCCAACTAATTCCTGAGTTGCGACCCGAAAATAGAAACTTGAACCCTGCTTAGCCCATATGGGCATATGCATCTCCCTTCGGAAGATCTTCTATCTTACTACGGGTAAACTGCTGTCAATTCTACGAAAAGCAAGGTGGCCCGTCCCGGGCCAGTCCCATAGGAAGCTGTTTGGTTTATTGCTTTAATGCTGTGTGCACACATGTGCAATGCATACCTGTGCTCAGGTCGTTGGCGCGCCAACGCCTTTTCCCCAGGGCCCGACCCTGCGGGCCCGTAATTTTGAAACAAAAGGGTTCACAGGAGATGTGCATGTGCACATCATACCCTGCTCAGAGAGTCATGTAAAGAATGTAGCGGTACTTGAAGGCGCATGAACGCAAGTATGTAGCAATCACCTGAGGCTGCGGGACTCAGTCCAGCTGACAATGTCACATGTGAAATGAAAAGCATGGTGCAGCGCTGCACACCCATTGTTGCAACGTTTTCAAACAAGCAGTTGCTTCCTTACACAGAAATCAATTGCATACGTAAAGCTCCCTCCTCACTGGACTGACAACAGCAGGATGCAGCCACACCGAGATCTGCCTCAGGGCCAATGCTCTGCGGCATGCCGCATGCCTGCAGCCGCTGCAGGCTGCAGCTGCAACAGGCTGACTCACCAGCAGCAGGTCCAGGCGCGAAACGCGAGACAGCTCTGCTCCGCACGTTTTGTTAATCGACCTCTTTATCGTAATCAATGACATTTGTCTCAATTGTGCTTGTCAGCACCAGCTTCGAGCTGCTGCAGGCGATAAACTCGAGGCAGCCGAGCTCCCTGCCTGCTGCTTGCCCGCGGCCTTTGCGCCCTCGAAATCGTTCCGCGCACCATTCTGCGTTGGTTTCTCGAGTATCGACGCCCTCGACCTGGTTCGTCTCCCAATGACCTGAAAGTTGAGACCCGAAATAGACACTTGAACCCTGCTTAGCCCATGCATCTCCCTTCGGAAGATCTTCTATCTTCCTACGGGTAAATAGAACATTTTCTGGCTCTGTCGTATCATCAAGCGTTACTACGGTACTCAAAGTGACAAGCCTCGTCATGGCATGAGACAAGCCTTGTCTCTGTGCAGTGCACATGTGTTGTACAGCAGCGACTGTGACAGTCCCTCGCGAGCTGCACTGCTCATGCCCTGCCGCATTCACCTGTCCAGTGCGCCACCATCCGCGCCACTGCCGACACCACTGCTCCCACCACCCCTGCGGACTCTGGATTCCTTAGGTACCCTTTGTTCATTATCGGGTCCATCATCAGAGGTGCAGTTAGAGCCGTAAACCCTATCGCCCAAACCCTACCCACCCAAATAGGTGTCTTGGCTGCCGCACCTGGCAGCAGCTTTGCTACCACACCTTCAGCTACTGCTGCTAGTCCGTGCAGCATGAAGAAGGTAACCTGCTTGCCAGGTGAAGCACCAAAGCCGGCATAGACGATGCAGTCGCGTAGCAGCGCAGACATGAAGAAGGCGGCAAGGACGTTCGCTGCTGTCAGGGCTTGCTTGTGGTGCTTGTTCGGCAGCATCGGCAGCAGCCACGGGCGCAGCGTAGCGTCTACAAGCTTGCTGCCTAGCCCAGTGAAGTAGTGACGCTGCAAGGCAGGGAAACAGAGCAGCAGGGACAACATAATGCGAGCCATGCAAGCAGCGTGGCCGTGTGGCAGGCTCAGTGCAGTGATTGCATCGCACTCATTCACGCAATGGCTGTGCAGCTTACTAGCTGATCACATTCAGGTGCTGTGACTAGCAAATTGTCAGCTGCTGTCACTGTCTGCATGTCACACAGTTCAAGTCACTTCGGGAGCAACCGTTGCTTTGTGACAAACAGCAGAAGGCAATGCCAAATGCAGCTAGCCAAAACCTCGCCACACTCGCAAAGAACTGGTGCCAGCGCCGGCCCCACAGGTTGCTAATTGACGTTGTCATCGCCAGGTTGTCAAACACGGCTGCTGGCAAGCTCGCCAGCTGCGCAGAGTTGCCCAGCGCTGCCACAAACAGCCGCACAGCTGCCCACGTCACTTCAATCTGCACCGGCACCAGCATACCAGCTACAAACGCGTAGATGTGACGTGCCAGGAGGGAAAAAGTGCTGCTAAAGAGACGTATCAATGTGGCGATTGAGACGCCATTGCTTTCCTTGAGGCTGTGACTCATGCCATTCACGATGAAGCTGTCACAGCTGCCAGGGTGGCGTGGATTGAGGCATGCTGATCCCAGGTGGTCCTGTTGCGCTGCAGCAGCTGCTGCAGCTGCTGCAGCTGCTGCACTGTGACCCATATGCGATGAGCATGTGCTGGCGCTGAGGCCCAGAAGGACTGCATAGGCTAACTGAAGGATGACAAAGCGCCACATCATCACAACTGCTGCATGAACCAGGGTGCGGATGTAGCTGTTGACCCTGGGTGTGGCTTGTGTGGTGCAGTCGCTGCTGCCTCCATCGCTGCTGCTGCTGCTGGCCCGGCTCCTGGTGCTGATGCTGACGGTGCTACTGCTGCTGCTGGTAGGGGATGTCTGGTTGGAAGATACTGCTGACTTGCCTGCAAACGCTTGAATGGTGATAGCTGGGCGGCTGCGCTGCTTCAACTGGCTGTTGCTGGTGTCCTTTGCTGTTGATACATCCGCGGTGATGTCACCACGATGGCCACCAGCAGATCCAGTGATGTCGCTGCCTTGCTGCTGCCTTAAGGCCGACTCAGAGGCGTGGTTGGTCGCTGTGCTGCCTGAGCCCATGGCAGTTTGACGAGCCCTGTTGCGTCGTCTGTGTGCTGATTGCATTCCGCAGATGACGTGCAAGTGGGATGACTTGAACAAGCTCAGCATCGATGATGGGGGCGCACGCTGAAGAAAGCCTGCGTCAAGCATCCCCCAACTGTATATGACTGCCCAGGATGCGGTCAAAAAGGGTCCTGTCAGGCCAGTAGCTGCAGCCTGGTTGATGAGGGGCTGCAGCACCAGCAGCAGCAAGGATACTGCTACTGCGCCAGCTGCCCTGTAGGCCGGCCATCGGGTTGCTATGGCGCCGTAGCAGCATAGACATGCCGCAGGGAACAGCTGATACGCGTTTCGCAGGACAAAGCCAACCGCAAAGTCCATGCTGTCACCTGCTATCAAATCGAGCATTCTCCGTGCCGCTGGCCAAGGAACGGCACAAAAGAACAATAGAATGTTGAGCAATGCTACGCGTAGTATCGATGAGACGGGGGTGGCTGCAGACATGCACGTTACCGCCCCGGTCAGCGCGCCACCTGCATCGGTCATCCGCAACGGTAACGGTATGTCTGGCGTAAGCCTGTGTAAGCATTGCAGTGCTTCATGACCACAGGTTTAAAGTTACTTCTTCATACAGACAGCTGTGTTTTGACATTGCACACCAAATGAGAAAGTGCAGCAACCGGGTTGCTGGTGGCCACCAACAGACTCTGAGAGTTGGCGAGCCACTTTTGAAAACCGCCCCTCACACAGCAGTGTGATTTCGTGCGAATGATACGTTACGGGAAGAGCCAGGTAAACCCACTGGGTGCTGCATCTCAGATGGCTGAGCCACTGACGTTGACCGGTCAACTTGACCAGCTTGCCAAGCCGCAGCTGTCCTGGTTCAAGTTGTCAGCAGTAACTCGGCGATACAGGGGTCCCTCCGCCTGACAAATGTGGCTTGGCATGATGACGAGATGATTACCATCTGCCTTCCACACGGCGTACACTGCTCGCAAATGACGTTGAACAACAAAGCGCCAGGAAGACAGCCAGCACGCTTGACAGGGCCCCTGGGTGCCATACAACACATCTGCTACAACGCACTTGTGCAGTGCGTAATAAACTGGCAGTGGTTCGTTTCTGTGCAGTGTATGCCGTCACGTGGTGCACCACTTGGCGACACGGGCACTGCACTCTCAGCTCTGAGGTATGAACACGACTGCTGCTGCTGCTGCTGTAGGTCATCGCCTGCGAGCTGGTGACCTGCTCCTGCTTCTGCTCCTGTCCCTGCCTGTGCGGTCCCTACTGCGGCTCCTGCTGCGGTCCCTGCTCCTGTGCTTGCTGCTCTTCTCTTTCTTGTGCTTTTTGCTCTTCTCCTTTTTGTGCCTCTTGCTCTTCTCCTTCTTTTCTTTCTTCTGCTTCTTGCGCCTCTGTAAGCAACACCAATGCATGACACAGCGAAAAATGAGCTTTAGCGTTCAGATAATACGCTGCATGAAATCGCAACGCCGCTCAAAACCATGCAAGTGGCTGGTGCATCTGCGTGCTGCACTGAGTAGCGTTGTTTCTGCGCCATGCACAGCTCACAGACCTGTGTACACTTTGGTACCTGCCTGCTGCCACACGTACAACCGCCAGCAGCATGTATCTGCGTAGCTAGTGAACTCACCCAAGCTTCCAGCCAACCCACCCAGCCACCCACATAGCACCCCGCACCAGGCCAGAAGCCCACAGGTACACACTGGCACACACCTGCACGTGCCTGAGCCCAACTATTCTGCTCTTCAATACAACACCACCTGCCCCAGCCACTTGCACTCACCCGCTTATCGCCGCTGCTGCCGCTGTCTGAATCGCTGCCCAGATCCGAGCTGCGCGCGTCAGAATCACTCCCCAGCAGCGACGCCTCGTCATCATCTGCCGCCAGCAGCTGCCGATTATCCCCGTCACCCCCGCACCAGACCAGATGCCCACAGGTACACCAGCATGCAGCTACACGTGCATGCGCCCAGCTACTCTGCTCTTCAAAACAACACAGCGTGCACCTGCCCCAGCCGCTTGCACTCACCCGCTCGTCGCCGCTGCTGCCGCTGTCCGAATCGCTCCCCAGATCCGAGCTGCGCGCGTCAGAATCACTCCCCAGCAGCAACGCCTCGTCATCGTCTGCCGTCAGCAGCTGCCGATTATCCCCATCACCCCCAGCAGCAGCCCCCGCAGCGCCTGCTGCACCTCCTGCTGCTGCTCCTGCTGTGCCACTGTCCAGGAAGTTCCTGCACTGCTTTGTGAGGTGGCCTAGGCCACCGCAGAGTCTGCAGGCACCCCTGTTGGTGGCTGCATCGGCGCCGCCTTGGCGCCGCGCAAGCGCTTTTAGGCCCGCAAAGTCACGCACACTTGGCTCGTAGCCACCTGCTCAGGTAGATTGCAACCAAACAAAGAAACACAGCAGAATGTGGGTGATGAGACAGGCACTAGCAAGTGTCGTGCGGCCTGCAACATATATCAAACGCTCAGCATGTAACGTCACCTGCATGGCACAGCCGGGTGGCAGTTGATGCCAAAGTAAAGTGTGCAGTGGGGATCAGCAACTGCTATGAGGCCGGCAAAGACACGGACACTCAGCTGTAGCCACCTGCACAGTGCATGCTGCACAACCAAGCAAAGCACTAAATGAGAAGGCAGAGCAGGACGCCATTGCAGCTGGCTGCTACTGAACAGTTTCTCAACACATGTGCTCCCCACCCTGCACGCAGCTGCCTGCTGCCGCCGCTGCTGCTACTGTGTAGACCTGTTGTCGTTTCTGCCAGTTCTTGTCTTGGCCAGCAGCTTATTGCCAACAACCCCACTGTGCCAAGCATCCTGCTGCAGCATACCACTGCCTATTGTGCCAACCACACTCGTCCTACAGTGCTGCTGCTGGTGCTAAGGCACATCTGCTGCAGCGTTCACTCACTTGCTTCAATCAACTCCTGTGCTCGCTGCCGTTTTGCTTCCCTGCCACGTCCCCCGCCTCCCGGTGCATAGATAGATGCTTCAATCGCCTGGTTGGTACCTTTCTGCTCCTCCTGCAAGCCGATTGTGTTGGCCCATATGCTGCTTGTCTGCAGTGCCGTACTGCGATGAGATGCAGCACATACGAGCTTTAGATGAGCAGGCAGCGGGAACCACGGCAACGAGACAGCAGCAGCAGAGCAGCTGGGCAGCACGTTGAAGCAGCAGCACTCAGGCAGCATGTGTGCGCATGCATGGCTGGTGTGTCTGCAGCTGCTTTCATACGTTGAAAGGCCATGATGCAAACTATATGTCATCCATAACAAGCAGAAATGCATGCATGCAGTGCCTGTGTGTGCTGAAGCCAGCACTGCTGCAGGTGCCAACCCACCTGGTCCTGACACGGTTGTACTGCGCTTTAAGCTTCCCAGTAGACATGATGACAAACCTTAAGTCTTCTTGTGATCTCTAAAGCAGTGAAGTCGGTGAACAATTGCCCCGACACAATGCAGCAGGTGGTAAAGCGTGCGAGACCCTAGGACACAGCTCAACAGGTAAAGTCATTTACAGCCTTTGCGGTTGACGATCGCAGCTCAGGAACCATTCAACTGTTCAGGCCCTTTTGCAGGTGGGAACCCCTAAACCTTGATTCCTCGTAAAATTCGGTGGTGCCTTCGATTCCTTCTGCAAGTCTTCGAACCTCAGGCATGGGAAACAATCCAGTCACCTGCAATCCCCACAACACCAGACAAGATGATGCAGCTCAAAGGTGACCAGCGTGAACGTGTATCTGGTTCGTTCCAAGAGAGTGGCGCGTAGATCGGTGCTGAGCTCTGCTGATTCTTGCAGGACACGTTGCCAGCGTGCAGCAGCGCCAGTGCGTGCAGGCTGCAGCGCCTCTGCTGAGGTCTTGCCGCGTCCAGGGTGAGTGCAACTCCTTACCCGAACATCAGCCAGCAGCGTCTGCTTGCAACGCTTCACTTATATTTTTATTTGGCTATTGCAGGTGCTTCTGGTCGCGCTGTTGCCAAGGTGAGGCGGTGAGGGCGTTTGATTCCAGCAGGTGTGCACAGCAGGTGTTGCTGTGTGTCACTCCCGATAATTGAGGCATCGCTGCTTGCCATCGCAGGTTGCCAAGCGCACAGCAGCTCATATTGAGCGCAGGCTAAGCGCCAGTATCAATGCAGCTGCCACAGCAGAGAAGCAGACTGCTGCTCCTGCACAGACAGCCAATGGCGGTGGTGGCGGTGGAACCAGGGTCATGATCATCGGTAAGCTTGCTCTTACTGGCACATACAATGATCATGTTGTTTGTGCGAACACTGTAGCTCCTTCAGCCATTCCATGCAGCCAACCAGCAGCTGTCAGGCCCACAGTCAGCATGCTCAGGCTGTTACATGCGCAGTAAACCGCCAGAATATTCCCCCGTGCAGTAGGCCACCAGTGCGTAGCAGCGTCAGCACAGATGCATGCTGCGGTGAACTGGAGCAAACAACAGAACTTTTGCTGGTTTCCAGATGTCCTGCAAGCTGCAGCTGGGCCTCGATACCTTGCCAGGAGTTGGAAGGCAGTAAATGTGCAAGCTTAGGCAGTTCACATGTCAGCTGCAGCTATGCAGCGCGTGCCCCGCTTCTCCAGGCCAAGCTCTACATGTTAATGCTGCTGAAACAACAGAGTTTCATGACAGCCAAGCCGCCTCTAAACAGGCAGCAGCAGCGTCAGCAGCAAAAGCAACAGTAGCATCACATCCCTGCAGCTGCACCTAGTAGTAGCGGGGATGCCCACCATCGCCCACCTGAATGCAGCCACAAGCTAGTCCCTCATCAACACCTGCACGTTGCTTCTGCAGGTGGTGACGGCTACTGCGGCTGGGCCCCTGCGCTGCACCTGTCTGCTCTCGGCTGTGAGGTGTGCATCCCGAACTACCACTCGGTGCAGCTGCACGGCTGAGACTTGACTGCTGCTGTGCTGCGCCTGTCTGCAGGTGGTGACGGCTACTGCGGCTGGGCCACTGCGCTGCACTTGTCTGCTCGCGGCTACGAGGTGTGCATCGTGGACAACCTGTGCAGGCGCCAGTTTGACCTGACGCTGGGCTTGGACACGCTCACCCCCATCACCAGCATCCACGACCGCGTGCGCACATGGGGGGAGATTAGCGGGCGCCACATCGACCTGCAGGTGAGATGCAGCTGTGGTTCACTTTGTTGTGTTACATCTGTCTGGTGACAGCGCTTTGTGTTTGATGCATTGTTGGCATTGATAGTAGCTGCCATGTGGCAGTGCAGTCAGCCTCAATATGTGGTGCTTTTTGACCTGACGCTGAGCCTTGACACGCTCACTCCCATCACCCGCATCCACGACCGTGTGCGCACATGAGGGGAGATCAGCGGGCGCCACATTGACCTGCAGGTGCGGCGACAGTGCTCATTTGTTTATCGCACTTTTGGCTAAGATGTAGCTGGCATGTGGCAGTGCACGCAACCTCAGAGGGTGGTGTTGTTTGACTTGACCCTGGGCTTGGACACACTCACTCCCGTCACCAGCATCCACGACTGCGTGCATACATGGGGGAGAGCAGCGGGCGCCACATCGACCTGCAGGTGGGATGCTGTGGCTGTTCTCTGTGTTGGTCTGTGTGGCGGTAGCTACCGCTACAGCACTCTGTGTTTGGTGCTTCTTTGGCGTTTGTTGTACCTGCGATACGCCTGCCTGTGGCAGTGCACTCAACCTCAAAGGTGGTGGTGTTTGACCTAGGCTGACTCTGGGCCTAGACATGCTCACTCCCATCACCACAATTCACGACCGTGTGCGCACATGGGGGGAGATCAGCGGGCGCCACATCGACCTGCAGGTGGGATGCAGCCGTGGCCCGTTTTATGGTTATCTGTGCGGCGACAGTGCTCTTCTGTTTGGTTTTTGATTGCAGCGGTAGATGTACATGGCATGTGGCAGTGCGCATTACCTCAAAGGGTGGCGTGGCGTGTGACCTGCAGGTATGATGCAGCTGTGGCACTTGTGGTCATGGTGCTGCTGTGTTTGCCACTTGGGTACCCAAGTGACATATCCGGTCCTCGGTCTGCTAAGTGGTGCAGTCGGGGTTACACAGAACTGCCACAGTCGGCAGCCGTGCTTGCAAGTGCACACTGCTGTAGACCCACAGGCCGGGCACCATAGTTGCATCTGTCAGCAATGTAGACAGACGTCAGCCTACATTGCTGACAGATGCAACTATGGTGCCCGGCCTGTGGAATTACACCAGCTGCACTTCAAGAAAGACTGCGGCTGCTGGTTCAGACCTGCGACATTTGAATTGCGTGTTGGGCTGTCACCAGCTTCACTCACTGCGTCCTTGACGGCAAACCTATTCATCAGCGTGTGCTGCTGCTGGCTGTTGCTTTCTGCAGGTTGGTGGCATCTGCGACTGAGGGTTTATGTCTCAGGCAATGACCAGCTTCAAGCCAACCATCTCACACAGCAACCACGATCAATTTCATGTGCTGCTGCTGCTGCTTGTACGCTGCAGTTGGTAACTCCTGCTACCGAGAGTTCCTGTCGCGGGCAGTGACCAGCTTCAAGCCATTCATCCTTTCGCACAGCAAACACTGTCACATTCATCTGCTGAGTCTGCTGCTGCTGCTGCTGCTTTGCTGCAGATCGGTGACATCTGCGACTGAGGGGATTCTGTCCCAGGCAGTGACCAGCTTCAAGCCATTTGTCGCACAGAAGAACACTGTCACATTCATCTGCTGAGTCTGCTGCTGCTGCTGCTGCTTTGCTGCAGATCGGTGACATCTGTGACTGGCACTTCCTGTCCCAGGCAGTGACCAGCTTCAAGCCAGATGCCATGGTGCACAGCATAACATTGTCACAATATAACGGTTCGCTGCTGCTGCTGCGTGTTTGCTGCAGATTGGTGACATCTGCGATTGGGAATTCCTGTCTCAGGCAGTGACCAGCTTCAACCCAAGCATCTCACACAGCAAACATTGTCACATCCGTCTGCTGAGTCTGCTGCTGCTGCTGCTGGTGCTGCTTGTTACCATCTTACCATCTTAAACAGTAAACACTGTCGCATCCTCCTGCTGAGTCTGCTGCCTCTGCTGCCTCGGCTGCGTGTTTGCTGCAGATTGGTGACATCTGCGACTGGGAGTTCCTGTCCCAGGCAGTGACCAGCTTCAAGCCAGATGCCATGGTGCACTTTGGCGAGCAGCGCAGCGCGCCCTACTCCATGATCGACCGCCAGCGTGCGGTGTTCACACAGCACAACAACGTGATTGGCAACATCAACGTCATGTTCGCCATCAAGGAGCTGGCACCAGGTGGGTTAGTGTTGGGCAATTCTGCTGTCCAGTGCGTGGCTGTGTTGGGATCGTGCATGGGCAGTGCATATTTGTTGGGGTGTTGCATTGGTCAGGATTGATGCCACTATGTCGTGTTCGCCATCAGAGAGCTTGCACCAGGGTGGGCTGTCAAATCACCTGGCCTGGTGCCTGGCCCTGCTTGTTGCAAGGCAGCCTAGGAGGGCACAATTGCAGCCACATACCGCGAAGGTGTCATCAGTGTGGATTATTACTACTATTCCGACAGCCTGTGGGTACTGGCGGGGGGTGCAAGGCAATGGCTGTGTCTACTGGCGATGGCCAGCAGCTGCTGCCAATGCAGGCCGCACAGCGCTGTTCAAATGTCTGGCCATGTTGTGCTGCTCAGTTACACGCCTTTGCCGCTGCTGCTGCTGCTGCTGCTGCTGCTGCAGACTGCCACCTGGTGAAGCTCGGCACCATGGGCGAGTACGGCACACCAAACATTGACATTGAAGAGGGCTTCATCACCATCAACCACAACGGCCGCAGGTGAGCGTTGTTATAAAATGAAGTAACATGTTAGTAACAGGCATGTGACAGAATGGGACCGTGGCGCTTGACATTGAGGAGGGCTTCATCACCATCAACCACACGGCCGCAGGTAAGTGTTGATGAAAACAAAGTAACATGTTAGTAGCATGCATGTGACAGAATGGGATCGTGGCACTTGACATTGAGGAGGGCTTCATCACCATCAACCACAACGGCCGCAGGTGAGTGTTGTTATATATATAACACAAAGTAATATGTTAGTAACATGCATGTAACAGAACGGGATGGTGGCACTTGACATTGAAGAGGGCTTCATCACCATCAACCACAACGGCCGCAGGTGGGTGTTGTTACAAAACAAAAGTAACATGCCGTACCCCAAGCAGGGCAACAACTTCTACCACCTGTCAAACACCGTCAGGCTGTTATTGCTGACGCGCTGCTTGGTGTGCTGTGTCTGCGCCATTATGTTGTCACTTCACCCCACAATCATCGTTCACAGTGTGACGAAGTACCTGTTTTTCTTCGCTTTCTGTACCCGCGCAGTGACATGCTGCCGTACCCCAAGCAGGGCAACAGCTTCTACCACCTGTCATGTATCATTTTTCATTCAGTGACACAGTACCTCCTTGTTTTGTTCTCTGTACGCCTGCAGTGACACGCTGCCGTACCCCAAGCAGGGCAACAGCTTTTACCACCTGTCAAATTCCTTTCGACTGCTCATCGCTGACACACTGCTGTTTGTGCTGTGTCTGCGCCTCTATGTTTTCACTTCACAACCATTGTCTCTCAGAGTGTGATCAAAGTGTGACTAAGTATCTCTTGTTGTGTTCGGTTTTCACCCGCGCAGTGACACGCTGCCGTACCCCAAGCAGGGCAACAGCTTCTACCACCTGTCAAATACAAAGCAACAGACATGTCAAAACCAGTAACGAAGTACCGCTCTTGTTGTGCTCGTTGTCACCCTGTCTGTCTGTCTGTCTGTCTGTCTGTCTGCACCCGCGCAGCGACACGCTGCCGTACCCCAAGCAGGGCAACAGCTTCTACCACCTGAGCAAGATCCATGACAGCCACAACATCCACTTCGCCACCAAGGCGTGGAAGCTGGCAGCAACAGACCTCAACCAGGTGCGCGGGCTTCTCTGTGTTCCGTGCATGCTGTGACTTGTGGGTGTTCTTCGTTACAGCTGTATGTTCTACTGACAGGCATCATGCAGTCTCAGGCCTAAGCTGTGCTCGGAGTTGCGCAGCAACAGACCTCAACCAGGTGCGCAGGCTTCATGACAGGGTGGCGTTCTGCCACTGACTTCGGAAAAAGTGCGAGCCTTGCTGTGTCATGCACCTGTGGTTATGTGTGCATAGCGCGTATTGCTTGCCCTGACATAGAGCCCAGTGCAGATGCCTGCAATTTGTCCAGTGTTTGAAACGATACAATGTGCACTTCGTCACCAAGGCCATGGAAGCTGGCTGCAACAGACCTCAACCAGGTGCGCCTGCTGCTCTGTCTTTCTTGCATGCTGTGACTTCCGGGTGTTCTTCACGGCTGCATGTTGTCCTATATTGACATGGATTATGCAGTCTCAGGTCATAGCTGCGCCCGGAGTTGCGTAGCAGCCGCCACAAACCTCAACCAGGTGTGGCAGCTGTGACCTGCAAGTAGCTTTTGTGAACCTGGACGGCGCAATCTTAGCAGTTACTGCAGTGTCAAGGAAGTCACTGTGCCAGACATGCCTCGCGTCCAGGTCCGCCTGCTGCCCTGTCTTTCGTGCATGCTGTGACTTGCGGGTGTTTGTCTGTACAGCTGTATGGTGTACTGACATGCATCATGCAGTCTCGGTCCACAGCTGTGCCCGGAGTTGTGCAGCAGCCGTCTCCACAGATGGTTGTGCTCTAACTGGACATGCACTGGTGCGTCTATGCTGAATGTTACACAGCCTGCTTCAAGCTGCTCTGCACACCCCTACACGTGTCTGCACGCCTTGCCTCACTTGCGCTATGTCACTTGCCCTTTGTCACCTGCTCCTGCTGCTGCAGGGTGTGGTGTATGGTGTGCGCACAGAGGAGACAGTGGCCCACCCAGCACTCATCAACAGGTACGGTTGCAGACATGTCTCCGTCCAATGCACGCAACTGCTGTGTCAAGAGCTGCACATGAGAAGCAGTAACCGCCATCAGTCAGGTCCTGCAGATGCCATGGCAGCAAGCCTATTATATAGCAGGCCTACCGTCACAGAACTTGGTTATCACCAGAGCATGCCTAGTCTTTCATAACAACAACAGGTGTTACAAGGGCACTTTCCAGGACCTGCAAACGGTGGAAATGCTGTCAGTACATCATGCCCTGCCTCCTGCCACCAGGGTTTCTTGGGACGCACAAGAGCCTGCTGAGATGTTTGATCGTTTGGCTGCATCATTACTGCAGGTACGACTACGATGGCATCTTTGGCACAGCGCTGAACCGCTTTGTGGTGCAGGCAGCAGTCGGCCACCCGCTGACAGTGTACGGCAAGGGTGGGCAGACACGTGGCTTCCTCGACATCCGCGACACAGGTGGGACATCATTTTGACAGCAATTTTGTAGCATGACTGGTTACAGCTACTGTCGGAGTATAGTTCTGTTGGTTTTAACTGAAATTTGAACATCAGGAAGCTTCATCAACATCCGCAATACAGGTGAGAAAACAGGAGTAGGGTGCAAGTCTTGGTTCAGGTCTTTACCCCTGCATCCGCAGCTCACTTGATTGCTCACTGCCTGCCTGTTGCCCCGCAGTGCGCTGCATCCAGATTGCCATTGACAACCCCACCAACAGCACATAATTTAATCATTTCATCTACGCTGACCTAGCTTCACCGCCGTTATTTTTGCTGCTGTTGCCGTGCAGTGCGCTGCATCCAGATCGCAATTGACAACCCCGCCAACAAGGGCGAGTGCCAATGCTCTCGTCTACGCTGAACGTAGTCTCGCCGCTGTTTCCTCTTGCTCCTACTTCCGTGCAGTGCGCTGCATCCAGATCGCCATTGACAACCCCGCCAACAAGGTCGAGTTCAACCAATCTTCTCGTCTACGCTGAATGTAGTCTCACCGTGATATTTCCCCTTGCTGCTTTTGTCTTTCAGTGCGCTGCATCCAGATCGCAATTGACAACCCTGCCAACAAGGGCGAGTTCCGCGTGTTCAACCAGTTTACGGAGCAGTTCAGCGTGAACCAGCTCGCAGAGATCGTCACTCGCGAGGGCAAGAAGCTCGGCCTGGAGGTGCAGGTGAGGGACCGGTCAACATGGTATACTGCATTACATTACATTACATTACATGCTCCACTCAATAGTGAGCACTCCAGTCAGGAGCCAACTTGAGGCCTGTAGGGGAGATTGCACATCATGCATAGTTACATACACATGCCACTTGCCTCCTCGCTGGGCGAAGATGGACTCACCTGCTGAGAATGCTGCTTCACAGAAAGTCTGCGATGTGCCAGGCTGTGCTGTAAGTAACTCCCCGCCTCTCCCCTGCATCCGCAGGTCACGAACGTGCCCAACCCGCGTGTCGAGGCTGAGGAGCACATACAGCCAAGTTGGTGCCTCTGAACATTTGCCGCCGCTGCTGCTGCCTCGCATGTTACTTCCTCTGCAGGTCACGAATGTGCCAAACCCTCGTGTTGAAACCGAGGAGCACTACTACAACACCAAGTGCTCCAAGCTGCAGGACCCGAACATCTGCCGCTGCTGCTGCTGCAACGTATCTGCAGGTCGCCAACGTGCCCAACCCGCGTGTTGAGGCTGAGGAGCACTACTACATCGCCAAGTGCATGCTTCTGAACATCTGTTGCCGCACAATCCACTGCGTCTGCAGGTCACAAATGTGCCCAACCCGCGTGTTGAGGCTGAGGAGCACTACATACAGCCAACTTCGCAAGCATCTAAATCAAGCATGTAAACATATGCCACCGCTGCAGTTGGTGCCGCTGCAACTGCTGCTGCCGCAACCGCCTCTGCAGGTCACGAATGTGCCCAACCCGCGTGTCAAGGCCGAGGAGCACCACACACAGCCAACTGTGCGCTTCTGAACATCTGCTGCCGCCAATTCTTCTGCCTGCGCAGGTCACGAACGTGCCTAACCCGCGTGTTGAGGCTGAGGAGCACTACTACAACGCCAAGTGCTCCAAACTGCAGGACCTGGGCCTGGAGCCGCACCTGCTGCAGGACAGCATGATCGACAGCCTGCTCGAGTTCGTGGTGCAGTACAAGGACAGGTGAGCGCGGGTTCCGCTAAGGGTGGGGAAAAGGGCTTGGTGTGTTATGCTCAACCCTCGGCAGCGCAATTTTCAGCATGATCGACAGCCTGCTCGCTTGTGGTGCAATACAAGGACAGCTGAGCGCGGATTCTTGGCGCTTTAACGGACATGATGCGAACGCTTGATGCAAAACCCGTGGCCGTGCGGGTTTTGTGCACGGCCTTGTGGTGTGTCAAGCTTGTTTGATAGCCGACAATGCCTGTGCTGGGTGCAGTATGCAGCGACGTGACAGCTTCGCTACATAGATAATCAATGACCTGTTCAATGAATTGAAGCTCACATGCTAGTGTGGTTGTGCATCAGCCGTGACAAATTTGTGCCGCACGAACCCCCCTGTTTTCATGTATGCATGGCCTGAACTTGATATGGCTTGATCAGTACCACCTGCACTTGCTGGACATATGCAGCATTTGTGCGGCAGGTGCAGGTGGAGCTGATCAAGCCAAATCTCTATGAAAAAGCCAAAAACCATTTTGTGCTATATATGTTTATGCTGCGCTGCAGCAGTAACAGTTACTTTTGTTACATTGGTAGACGACTCGCAGCTGGACCAATCCAGCAAGGAAAACCGAATGCCTCAGGCCACAACAAAACGATCATGCCCGCTGATTTCCACTTCAGCCAAACACGAATGGTCTCGCGCGACACACCTGCAGCCATCATGGCCGACACAGCCCCAATGCGCAGGGAGTGAGACGAAAAGCCAGCAACAGGCACACCGCCGCTATAGCGCTGCACAAAGCTGACAACCTGCTCATCCACAAAAGCCTCACTGAGCTGACGCCGAGAAGACCCCAAAGGGGCCAGCAGAGGGCGGTCAGCAGCCCAAGTACGGCGCGCTGCACAGTGTTCAAACAGCAACCGAAACACGCGGCGCCAAAAGTCACCTCCATTCGGGCCTCGCTCAGAACCCAGGTGTAGAGGGATCACCCAATCTGCAAAGGCGCGCGGCTGCAGACGCTGCTTCAACACCCT